>JAPDVR010000004.1:57464362-57616862 GCA_026230005.1 Gila orcuttii
ACAAGATATTACATTAAAATGAAGAAACAGTAAACACCGAATAGAAAGCACCAGGTTAGAACAAAAGAAGTTTGTGCATTTGAGACCACCAAAACACTATTACTTTCATTACATATTCCTATAATTTCATTTCACATCATATTTCTATCATCATTTCACAACCTATAGGCAGTTGCTGCAGACCTATTATACCCTTTTTCAAAGTCTTGGTTTTGTTTTTGGGCTCTACTAGAATAGGTTTTCATGCTTGAAATGTTCAAAAAACAAATTATTTTCCCCATATTCGACATTGTTGCAGCTCCTTTCCTCTCAGTCTGTCAGTAACGTCTGTTTAGTTTCTGTCTCTATGAAGCCCCTCCTGGTAAAAAGTGCAAAGTGCTCCGATTGGTCGACTGAACTAGTGTGTTGTGATTGGTCAAGCGCTTCGAGCGTGTTTTGTAAATGTCATGCCTTTTACCAGAGCTGCGAGTTTCAGCACACTACTAACTAACTCAACCAGGCCTCGTCCCTTTATTTTATGTATATGTTGGGTGGGAATTATTTAAATGAGGACTATACGCTCTATGCACGAATGCTGCTGACGTATTTCCGGTAGGATCTCAGCCAGCGTCTTTACTTCCGCATAGCGCGTTCTATAGCGAAGTGTATAGCAGCAAAACTTTAATAAAATTAATTTTCTCAGAAACAGAGACAACGATTTTAGAAACTGATTCGCTAGTCGGATTTTGCACGATATGAGAGAATACTCACCCTCAAAGTTGTTGATGTAGGTCGAAATATATAATTTAAAGCCCTTCTCTTTCTTACTCTTATGTGTGACAGCTAACTGCCTCACAGTGTTGTTAACATCATTCACGTTAACCGCAGGACGTTTTTGTAAACAGCAAGTGTAATTTGCCATTATCTCCACCTAATGCAAAACCGGCTTCTGACGCAGCACCGGATGTAACTGGGCGGGCTGAGACAAAACGCGGAAGCGATCGTGCATAGAGCCTATTGTGACGTGTTTGCTCCCATAAAGAACTCTAGACCAGGGTTTCTCAACCTTTTGCCACAATTGTACAGTACAATTGCTTTTTATACTCTACCAGACGTCAGAGAGCACTGAGTCGTGTCATTGACAGGACATTTGTTTGGAAGGAAGTTTAGTACAAGAACCAAAACAAAAACGATAAAGAAGGATATGCTGCTTTGTTTACTGTTTTGTATTGCTCTTTACTTAGGCTGCACGATTTAGAAAAAAGAAAAAAAAGTATGGTTAAATTTGCGATTTAAAATGCTATTTTTAAAACAAACAAATATTAAAGTCTAATGCACATGGCAAACAAAATGGAAATCACTGATTAGTTGAATCCTCACGGATTTCCGGGAGATGTGTGCGTCACATTCTTTAACGGTCCACCTAGAAACAAAGCCATCGTGAAGCCAAACCCACTCATGGAAGAAAGCCATCGTGTGACAATGAGTTCTTATCAGGATCAACTAAACGCTGGTTCTGTTTCATTCTTACTGACCGCCAGAGGCAGTGTAAACATTATGGATTATCGCAGCGCCAGCTAGATAGGTCGAGAGAATATACCAACAAAGTCACGTGGCGTGACGTATGCTGAGCCCTGGAGGGTAAAGCTACAGTAGCTCAGCACTCTACCTCTTTCGCTTTCTCGCCTAGTTGAGATAGGTTGTATTGGTTGAGTGACGCGCTGTCAAGTGTTACTTACAAGAGCAGCGAGATTCGTCCTCACAAGCTGTGACAGCGCGTGTCTACGCCATTTCAAGGATTTGGATTTTCAAGGATTTGGATTTAAATTAACGACACTTGGTGAGTTTTGTTTTTTCATATTGCTTCGTCGGTAACACTCTGTGCCTCTCGGTGCAATCCGGTGGCTTGTGTTTGCCGCGCTATGAGTTAACGGTCTCCCGTTGACATAAGTTATCTACTTAGAGTGTTTTTTCCTCGTATCCATGTAACACTTTTTGTCGCTCGGTTCAATCCGCCGGCAATTTCAGACACTTTTTATCTTTTTTCGTAAAATTTTTGTTGGTATTACCTGTCGGTTCACCCGAGGTAATCGTTTTATTTTATTTTTATTATTTTTTCATCCCGCTTAACTTAACCTTACGGTACTATCCGAGGGTGTTATTAGCGAGTAACTATGGCTCACAGCTCGATAGCCACTGGTTTTCCATTGACTTGTAAGCTGTGCCCTAATAATCTTCTCCCTGACGACGGTCATGACATCTGCCCGTCGTGTTTTGGTGTTTAACATCTGCGAGAGGCTCTCACGGACCCGTGCATGCACTGCAGCCTTTTGCCTATGTCGGAACGACGGCTCCGTCTTGCCGAGTTAGACCCTAATTCTACAGTGAAACTAGGGCAGTTAGATGTAGCCCCTTCGCGCACTCGGAAGCGTAGGGCGTCGGCGGCAGCTGGTGCTCCCCTCCCAGCTAAGAAGGCCAAATCGCGAGATGATGAACATTCACATGTTGAGAAAGGTTCACTTTCTATGACGGTGTCGGTGCTTTCTTCAGAGATGGCAGAGCTGAAACGCTTGCTTCACTCACTTCAGCCGGTCACATCTGCTACACCTGTGAGGATGACAGGAGGATGAGAATGTTCAAAACCAGGGAGCTGGGGAAGAGTCTCTTGATTCCCCTTGTTTTTCTCATCGTTCAGAGTTTGATGTGCTTTCTACAAGTGCTTCAGATTCCTTTTTTCACGATCATGGGGATCCTATGGATGTTGCTGCACAACCATCACCTCAGGCTGTTTTCACTGGTTACCCAGCAGCAGAGGGCTCTAGTGGGGGGTCAGTTCAGTCGTCTGGACAAGCCCAGTCCTCCTCCGATGACACTTTGGCTGTGCTTCGAATGGCAGCTGCTCGTCTGGGACTTGATGAGTCACCTGTCCAATCTGCACAAACTAATGTGTTTTTCAGACAGACCACAGCGGCAACTTCTTTTGCCATGGATTTTGTGGCTGAATTCTCAAATGCTCTCACTGGTTCTGGTCCACCTAAGCGGTAGGGGTGGGAATCTCTAGGCACCTCACGATTCGATTCGATTACGATTCAGAGGGCTGCGATTCGATGCTAAAGCGATTATCGATTATCTGAATCTTTTTGTGTGTGTGTGTGAATATAAATACTTTGCTTTAAAAGTACAAAGTAATGACCCATAAAGAATTAACGTACAATATATTTTATTAACATTGCAAAGAACCAACAGGAAAATAAATGTGTGCCTGAACTAGCAGCATACTTGTAGTAAATTAATAATATAACAACGACCAGCGTTCTGACGATTCATGCTACCCATCGAGATGTGCTACTTACTGGTTATGCGCATGTGCAGACTCATTTTCCTTCTGCTTACCACACCCATAAATCTATGCATCCTTGCTGTGGAGACTTGTAGGAAACTTTGACAGGTCAAAGATGAATATTTGATGATAATTTTTACTTTTCACACCGTTTTAAAAATGAAAACAGTACAGTATACTGTACACTTAACTTTTTATTATAAAAAGAAAAAAAGAATTTTATTATAATTGTATTTCATATAATAATGTCATTTTTACTTGTTATATCAAATGTGATAATTGCTAGTTCATTTAAAATATCAAAATATGCTCCTCATACACTTACCCTAATTTAAATGAAATAACTATGTCATAATATTGTGAGATTTACACCATTATGGAAACAATAGAGAATGAATCAACATTCTCTGTGATCGATTCGCGCTTGGGTAGCATTTTTTGACAAGGCAGCACAAAACCGAGTGTTTTTCCTCTTCTGGGTGGAAACGTGTCATATGGCTTCACATATTTGTCGTGTTTCCGAAATATTTTAGTTTTATTCTACAAAGCTTACAACTAGTGTGGCTCTTGTCCAGCTCCTTTCCCCCTTCAACTTCACAGAAGCCAAAATATTTCCACACGTCAGCTTTTAACGAGGAGGGTGTTTGGATTTCGCGCTCAGCCTTCGCGTCTCTTATGTGCACACGCCACAGACGGTCCGGGCACTGCACTTCCGCGCTTCAGAGTTCCGTCTTTTGCGTTCCGTCAATATTACGTTATTATAAATATATATCTAAAAAAAAAATTATTTTTTTTGAAAATCGATTTTTGACATTTGTGAATCGATTCAGAATCGTCCACGTCCGCATCGCGATGCATCTAAGAATCGATTTTTTCCCCCACCCCTACTAAGCGGCGCTCAAAGATTGTTCGAACGCTAGCATCTATGGCTGAAGCAGATTCTATCGGGGTGGGTCGTGCTCTAGAAATAGAGCAGCCTGGGGCAGCTTTGGTGGTCTCTCCTGATGAGGCTCTACGAGGTAATGTGCGATGCCCCAGTGCGCAATGCGGTCGTACGGATTCCTTGCTAAAAAAGGCATACGAGTCTTTTGCCTACATTACTCGAGCAGAAAACACGACCTGCCAGTTACTTCTTGCTGCCACCAGTGCGCTGGAACCTGCAAATGCAGATCCCTCTATTTCACAATTTCTGCAAACTGCTCTGTTGGCAACAGGCCATGTGACCCGCGAGCTGGGTAGTCCTACAGCCACGCTTCTGGCAGCCCGCCGCCAAGTGTGGCTTGCCCAAGCACGACTGCCGGAGGACTGTAAGAAAACCTTGAGAGATCTTCCTTTTGTTCCCGGGCATATCTTTGGTCCAAACGTTCCGGAACTGTTGGAAAAGCGGGTAAAGCTGTCTGAAGCCACTCGTCAGCTGACACAGGTGCAGCGCAACCCTACCTTTAGGATGCCAGCGTTTCAGACCCGACATCACTATGCCGCATCGGAGCAGTGTTTCCGCCGGCACGCTACACCTCAGTTACAGCCCCCTCAAAGACCTCGTGTTCCTGAAGATGAAGGAGTTTTTGTTGTTGGCGACTCTGAGCAGGGGATATACTCTACAGTTTCGGCGCCGGCCTCCCAGATTTTCAAGAATTTTTCCTACGATTGTCAGAGACGCGGTTCGCGCAGTGGCTCTCTCCCTGGAAATCTGTTCACTGTTAGAGAAGGGAGCCATAGAAAAAGTTCATCCCCTCGTTCACAGAGACGGGTTCTATTCAACTTATTTTCTTGTTCCAAAGATGGCCGGTGGTTACCGCCCAATTCTCGATTTGAGGCTTCTAAATTTGTTCCTGAAGGTCCTTCCCTTTCGAATGTTGCGCACAGCCGATGTTCTCCTGTCTGTGACAGCAGACGATTGGTTTGTAAGTGTCGACCTGAAAGATGCATACTTTCACGTCCCAATTGCTGTACATCACAGAAAATTTCTACATTTCAGTTTCCTGAATCAAGCATACCAGTTCAAAGTGCTACCCTTCGGCCTTTCCCTTGCTCCTCGCGTCTTCACAAGGTGTGTGAGCGCCGCTCTGTCTCCTCTTTGGATGAGAGGTATGCGTATTCTTCCTTATTTGGACGACTGGCTTCTCTGTGCCCCCACAGAGCAGCAGGCCGTACAAGACTCCAGACTGCTCTTGAGACATGTGCAGAAGCTGGGGTTTTCTGTGAACAAGAAAAAGAGCCGTTTGATTCCATCACAGACCACTACATTCATAGGAATGACCCTGAATTCCTGCCTAATGTCTGCCTCCCTGTCTCAGGAACGTGTGACAAACATTCTACAACTTTTGGCCTGCTTTCGTCCGGGTGTGTCTTTGCAGTACGAGGTGGTCCTACGACTGATAGGGATGTTAACAGCGGCTACAGTTGTGATCCCCCTGGGTTTACTCCATCTCAGACCACTCCAGTTATGGAACAACAGTTTGCGGCTAGATCCCGCCAGACATCGTCATCAACTGGTTATAATTTCTCACCGTTGCATATGTGCATTGAGACGGTGGAGACAGTTAGAGTTTCTGAAGGCAGGAGTGCCCCTGGGTGTTGTTCCCTCTCGTCTGGAGTTGGTCACGACAGACGCTTCCCTCACAGGATGGGGGGCAACGTGGAATCGGAGGGGTATTTCCGGGCGCTGGACTCCGATCCAGGCCGCGGAACATATCAACCTGCTAGAACTCAGGGCAGTGTTCTTGGCTCTAAAGTACTTCATGCCGGTTCTGGCAGGCCGCCATGTTCTTGTTCGGTCAGACAATACCTCAACAGTGTTCCATCTGAACCACCAGGGCGACACGAGAACCCGCAGGTCTCTATGGTTGACTCACGAGATCCTGACATGGTGTCAGCCACGACTCGCTTCACTGAGGGCAGCTCATATTCCAGGAGTGTGCAACCAGACAGCAGATGCTCTTTCCAGGGATCAAGTACATCCAGGAGAATGGAGGCTTCATCCAGATGTAGTGCAGGAGATCTGGCTACGATTTGGAAGAGCAGAGGTGGATCTTTTTGCTTCAGAGATGACCACCCACTGTCGCTTATGGTTCGCAAGGACAGAAGTGTCGAGCCCCCAGGGCCAGGATGCGGTGTCTCACGAATGGCCGAACTGCCTGCTTTATGCGTTTCCACCTACCCCTCTGTTATGGGAGACGTTGCACAGGATCTCCCTGTGCAAGCACAGAGTGTTACTCGTGGCACCACGATGGCCAGCCAGACCGTGGTTTCCTTTGTTGCTGAGACTTCTGACAGGCAATTCATGGAAGCTTCCCCCCAGGAAGGACCTCCTCTTCCAGTTGGAGGCCAGTGTCTGGCACCCGGACCCGGCTCGTCTGCAGCTTTGGGTCTGGCCATTGGGTTAAATCCTTCCCTGGAGCATTGTGACCCTGCTGTTATTCACACCATCTCTAATGCTAGGGCTTCTTCCACACGACAGATTTATGCTTCCCGTTGGAAGCTTTTTTCTGCATGGTGTGAGGAACGGGGGCTCGATCCTGCAACATGCGACATTTCGAGTGTCTTAAGTTTTCTTCAACGTTTACTGGAGGAAGGAAAAGCAGCTTCCACGTTGAAAGTGTACGTTGTTGCAATTTCTGCATATCATGTTCCAGTTGGTGGCTCTTCTCTTGGCTCTCACCGTCTTGTCTGCAGTTTTCTGAAGGGCGCACGCCGTCTGAACCCTGCTCGGAACCCTCATTTTCCTGTGTGGGATTTGACACTCGTAATTGCATTCCTGTGCTCACCCCAGTTTGAGCCCTTGCAAAATGTTGACATTAAATGGTTGTCCTTGAAGACTTCTTTTTTGTTAGCTATTGCTACTGCGAAACGAGTCAGTGAGTTGCACGCATTGTCTGTTAGTGAACTGTGCTTGCGTTGGTTACCGGATGGCTCCGGGGTGGTTCTATGACCCAATCCTTCTTTTCTTCCGAAGGTCCTTCTTCCTCAGTTCATAAATCAGCATATTGAACTGGCCTCCTTTCAGACTTCTTCAGGGTCCGATTCAAGTGCCCAACTCTTGTGTCCTGTTCGGGCCTTGAAGTGTTATGTGAACTCTACTGTTCAATTTAGATGGTCAGACCAGTTATTTGTCTGCCATGGTGGTGTGAAGAAAGGTGCTCCAGTGTCGAAACAGAGGTTGTCGAACTGGATAGTGGAGACCATTACGCTGGCTTACAAGGCGGCAGGGAGACCACTGCCCTGGAGACTAACTTGCCATTCCACTAGGGCCATTTCATCTTCATGGGCTGTTTTTAGAGGAGTTTCCCTGGTGGATATCTGCACTGCTGCTACCTGGGCTTCTCCATGCACGTTTGCCCGGTTTTATAAGGTCAACGTTGCTGCTCATCATGCCGTCAGTTCTGCGGTTCTTCTGGAGCAGCCTTAATTTCATCAGGTGGGTGGCATTCCTCATGACTATGTTGGTATGTGTCATCCATAATGTTTACACTGCCTCTGGCGGTCAGTAAGAATGAAACAGAACGCTAGTTACGCATGTAACTGTGGTTCTGTGAATTCTGGATGACCGCCAGAGTTCTCTGTCACTCGGAATGCGCGAGAAAGGCGTACCGAGGTAGAGTGCTGAGCTACTGTAGCTTTACCCTCCAGGGCTCAGCATACGTCACGCCATGTGACTTTGTTGGTATATTCTCTCGACCTATCTAGCTGGCGCTGCGATAATCCATAATGTTTACACTGCCTCTGGCGGTCATCCAGAATTCACAGAACCACAGTTACATTACACAGTTACATGGGTAACTAGCGTTTTTCAAAAGTATGTGAGGTTCACAGCACTATTATGTTTTTGAATTAATTGCATGGCGGTCTGTTATTGTGGGGACAGCGACTTTACCTTTTTACACCCCTAAACATGACGCTGAATAAAACGAACTACGATTGGTTGCTTGACATGTCAGTCAGACATCCCCTTGGCCAATGAAAGCTGCTATGGAGTCCAGACTTTCTGCCGTCAGTCTGAATGTCTGGCTATGCGAGACTACAACTGTCCAGTCGAAGAAAAAGTTTACATTTGCTGACATTTCAATAAAGTGGAACGTGAACTTACTAGGTCGGAGGACAGGGAGGGCACAGTAACGATCCAGCCACTGCATGGTGGATTCACATAGCTCTGTGTTGTTGTTGGTAGACACGGTCCCATTGAAGGACTCAAACAGAGGTTGAATAATGACGCTAAACTGAGAGAGGAGTATTAAAGAAAAAAAGAGTCCAATTCAGTACAAACATTTTGTCTATACAGTTCAATCTTTTCAGGCTTAAGGATACTATCCAGAATTTCCAGTTCTGAAGAGTTCTGTTCTTCACATAGTCCTCAAACTTCTCCCTCATGTGGTCAAAGCGATGGCGTGTGACGGGAACCCCTGTGTCAGGGAGCTGTTCCTGGCACAAGCTGCAATAAATAATGGGCATCTTTTACAGAGAATAAGCAGGTCTACATGCACACATTATCTTTACTTTGAAATAGCCTGGCTATGAAGCAGCAGTTTTTCCAAATGTAATACTTTCAATTAGTTCCCAATATTTATTTTTAATGAACACTTACCTTATAGATGTATTAAGCTCCTCAATCTCCTCTCGTAGTCTCTTGGTCTCTTCCTGCATCTGTTGTCTCTCTAGTTGTAGTTTGCCAATGTAATCAACTGTCTTTTGAAGTGTTGCAGCATTACTGATCTGAAAACCCAGATATGGGTGACAAAAAATAAAGTTACATCACCAACATGTTATGCTGTTGAAGGGCCAAAATTAAACAGTAATTACATTATTTTTCAATGTTAAAGAGGCCATATGATGCTTTTTAATGTTTACCTTTTTCCTTTAGTGTGCAATGTGTCTGTTTGTGCATGTATAAGATCTGCAAAGTTGCAAAGCTCATAGTGTTTCACATATGTATTCCATCTAACAGAGAACACTGCTCCAGACCTGCCTAAAACACCTTGATCGAAGTGCAGATTACTACCGCACTTGTCTACGTCACAATGGCTATGTACAAACTGTAAAGTTTCATTGTGTTCAGCAATTTTAACTAAAGCACAATCTACGGAGGCGTTGTGCATTATAAATGTTTTTGAGGTTGTTGTTTAAGCTTGGCTCGTATTTTAACATACATTAGAGATGTATCTCTCGTCTTATATTTCTCATCGTACGTCATTAACAACTACTTGTTTGGTTCTGTACACACTGCGTAGAAATTTTGTAAATGCGGTTGTCACTACCTGCATTTTTTGGTTAATTCGGTAGTAGAATGCAGTTATCAATCCTGTAAATTGTGTGTGTACAGAACAGGATTAAGCACTAAAAGGTGAATTGCAATAATGTACAGTATGTGAAAAATAATGTTTAACCTATTCTAGCACATCCAAAAAAAAAAAATAATGACCTTTGAAGAGAACATCATATGGCTTCTTTAAAACACTTTCTCCCATTACAGTTATGCAGAGACAACTTCAAGCAAATTGCTCCACAAAAAAAAAGGTTAATGTGGATTTTGAGAATGAAGAAAGATGAATGCAGATTTACATTTGATTGAGACTTGAGGGTCGGCACAAGGTTACACAATGTCTTGAAGCAGACATTTATGGTAAATCGCCTCTTCTGCTCAGCAGATATGTGAGTCACTCTGCGACTCTGTCAAAGCAAAAATTACAAAACAAGACAGACTGAGAAATTGGTAGATATTTGGATATTTCAACATCGAAATTAGTGACAATTATGCTCAATTGGCCAATTAAGAAAGTTGTTAGTCCCTTCCCCCAACACACACACAAAAAAAAAAAATTGAGTGAATTTTGAGTAAATAATAGGGGTTTACAATATATCATGTCACAATATATCGCAATACAAAAATGCAACAATATGTATCGTGGATAGTGACAATATGTATTTTGTATAGTTCACCCAAAATGAAAATGACTGTGCAGAGTACTAAGAGTTTTAGTTAAACTACTGTACTATATATAATGTTGAATATAATGTATAATAATGCAATGGGGGAATATTTGTGGGTCCTGATAAAGCCAAATGTCTGATGTTACCAGTAAAAAATGCTACATTATTTTAAATATATCTAGGTAGTGACAGAGCACAAGCACATTCGTCTAAAATAATTCAGTATTTTCAGCTTCAGAATCATGATTATTGTTATTCTGGTGTCTCTATTGTCCTGTGCTTTGGGTTTCCAGCACAGAGTCCAAGCCATTTACACACAATGTAATATCAAATTTAGCATTTTAATTAACAGTACATTTTTTGTTAACCTTTTATCATATGTCTTAGAGTATCGCAATAATATCGTATCGTGAGTTCAGTATCGTGATATGTATCGAATCGTGACATGAGCGTATCGTTAATCCGCTAGTAAATAATCTTTAAAATGTCCCATTCATTCAATATCAGCAACTTTTTCTACTATGATTTATTGTGCAAATGTTTACATTTGAAACATTCTGCTTTGAAAATGTGTGTAAATTAACCTTTTGCATTTCTGGATACATCGGATCAATGTAGAGTTAGACAACATTAGTAGAGTGCAATCTCATGAACCGTACCTTACAGGTTTCATTTTTGCCCATGCCTGCACTGGTGTTGAGAGGTGACTGGGGGCTCGGTACCTGTTCTGGTCCCAATGGTGACCCTTGACCTGAAACACGTCCGTCGTGTGCTAAAGAAAAAATGAATATGAAAATGACCAAAAACACTGGGCAATTTCAGCATAAATTGAAAGTGACTGGGCTGAATCGAACCTGTACTTGAAGACTGTACAGATGTCTTGTTGTTGGACACATTTGTGGCAGTTTCCTCTTTGGGTACGATTAGTTGGGGAGACTTCTGTGTCTGAGGGAGAATATGAAACCCAGCAGAACCCTGCGAAGTAGTGTGTACATTTTTATTGTAATTTTAGATTGCTTGGGGCCAAAATGAATTATTATTTACTAGGGTTGGGTAGAATTCAAAATTAAGAACTGGCTCCCTTTTAATTCATGAATCAGAAATGGAACGAACCACAACCCACAGGATGCTGAATTGGAAATATAGGAAAATTAATTTAGTGAATTGAAATTCAAAGATATTTAAGTCACACTATAGAAAAATGGGCAAGAAATTCCCAAAGAAACTGTTTAAGCACAATATTCTCTCTTCCGTTCACCTATTTTCTATTGAATTAGAAAGTATGGATGGGACATTAAAAAAATATTTTTTACTTTTATAAAATTTACACCCATTGCTACTTATTATTGCTAGTTAGAGACAAGTGTTATTAGGGTGAGAGACTTGTATCATTTCATTGAACACGTCCATGAGTGCAAGATGAGTCAATAATTTTTGGTCTGATTTCATGGAAGAGAAATACTATATCTGTGCATGAGTTGATTGTTAACTTGTAGGAGCAGACAGGTTTGGGGTCAGTAAGTTTTATTTAAAAGAAATTAATACTTTTATATAGCAAGGTATATAAAACTGATCAAAAATGATAAGTCAAGACATTTATAGTGTTACAAAAGGTTTCTATTCCAAATACATGCCGTTATTTTGAACTTTATATTCATCAAATAATCCTGAAATTGTTTTATCATCGTTATTGTTTAGGATCAAAAACATATATATATATAAAAAAAAAATCTTACCAACTCCAAACTTTTGAACAGTAGTGTAGATGTTGTACATGAAAATGTTAGATTTTTTTTAGACTGAAAAATGTATAAAATTTACTAGCCATTACACGCATTTTCAATTCTACTTACTTTCATTCAAATTTGAATTATAATTCTGCATCCTGCTTGCGAACTCAATTAAAATTTAGGAATTCTAAAAGATTCTTTAAATCAATCCTGAATGATACACAACCCGTTTATATAGACTATCTATTGTAAAACATGATAGGACATGAAGGGTGGAAATCTTACACAAGGAATACTGGAGGAGGCAATGAAACCAGTGGTGGGGACAACATCAGTGTTGAGAGGGGACGAGGTAACAATGACAGCACTGGCGGGACCTGGGAATGGTTATGATGGGATATGTACATGATGAGAACAATTTCAGCATTGGCAATGCTGTTGATTTTTATCCTACTATAGATATTTGGGGATCCATTGTAGTTGTAATCGTAGATCCAATAATAGATGAACACTATACCATTGTGGCAGATCAGCAGCTTGTGGAAAGTTTGCAGTAAATGTGTTTTAATTAGAACTGCTAAACAGGTTAAAATATTTAAATCAAAATTAATCTTAATTACCAACATGGAGAGGTTTTCTCCATCAATTACTGATAAATGAAAACAGCATAACCAGAGTCCGTCACTGTATGGCACAGCCATTTTAACAGTAAAGCATTGTAAAATGCTACGGTTAAAAACCTGTTAATTGGTTAACGGTAAGTTCCCATACTTTATATAGTGAAAAACTGATCTAATGAGTCATTTTCATGTAATTTTACAATGAAATGTGCATAAATGTACAGTTGTACAAGTGAAAAAAAACAAGGCATCTTGTAATTTACAGTGAAAAAAGTAAGCTGACATTCCCAGAATTCTCTGTGCGACAGCTAACATTTGATCGTTGTTCATTGAAATCCTTGTTTCTTCTTAGTTTTGTTCTCAGTTACGTACGTTAGGGTTTTGTTTATCTTATGTTGTTAAATTATTGTATTATTTTAGTGTTGTGTTACCATGATGGTGTTTCTTATTTGTGTGCATGACACCGCACACCTTTCATATATTAGCATTTACTTTGATTCATGTGGATGTCAGTATATTTTAAAATTAAAAAATAGATTTGAGTATATTAACTCTTTCCCCGCCATTGACAGAATTTCCGGTTTTCAGTGTTTTCACTGTTACAAGGTAGGGGCGCTATGACACATCTTCTGAAAGAGTACTGAATCTCCTGATCAAAAGACAGGCATAAAAGATGCAGAAACAAGCGATATCATATGTAATCATATGCATATGTGATAGAACGCGATCATCAACATTAAACGGCATATAAATCCAAACTGCCTAATGTTACCGTATGAAATGTCGACCCAGGATGAGGTACAAGACTGTGTAACCTTAGACTCGATCTACTCCATCTGTGTTTTGATCATCATTTCGAATCCGATCCAGAAATAATCTTTGACAAAAATGCAAATTTCTCAGCTTTATGCTCAAAATGTCACTTTTTTAAATAAACTTACCCATATTCATTTTTTTTGGTTTAAAAAGCAGAGGGTCTGTTCTTTGTTTCCATATATTGCATGTTCAGATATTCATACAACAAAATATTCTGGGGGCCATGAAACTTTTGTGAAAATTATCAAAAATGCTTATTTTTTTGCTAATTTATAATTTTATTCTGTAAATTTAAGTTACCACTAGCTACTGTACTTTCTACTGTTATGTTCTTACAACCACAGCTGCCATTTTCTAAAGTTTATGCAAGATGTTATAAAAATATTAGTGCTGCACGATTAATCATATCGAAATCGCAATCGCGATGTCAAGCCTATTATATGAAGCAAAATGCTGCGATTTTATATGAAATAAACAAATCAGGGCTGTTAACGCAATTAACGTAGCATCTGTTATTTTTTGTCATCCTTTGGCTAGTGTTACATAATCCCGCTCTTATTCGTGCAAATGCCTTTAAACCATTCATGCGCGACAAGTCAAAAGAGAGCGCGCTGCCTGTGAATGTCCTGACTGTGACTCACAGAAAGACGCGTGCCAGTATCATGCGCATGCACAGACCGCGCGCCAGAATACAGTTCTCTTTCGCGCTTGAACAAACAATAACACACAATTATGCCAAAATGTCGTTTTGTCGAGTATCTTCATAACATAAGAGCAGTCTTATGATAGACGTAAAGAGTTGTGAGAGAATGAGGCGCGTGTGAGATCCGCGTCTCTGTCAGCAGCGGCTGCTCTTAAAGGGCCAGCAGCCAATAAAGCTTTCTGTCAGTTAAGTTAATCAAAGAACAAAGGGAACACAGAAAATTACTCACTGCTCCTGACTAAAGAACTTTTGTAGCTTTAATAAGGATTAGTCTATATATAATATATAATTTATGCAGCACAGACTGTTTGATAACTTTATTCAATTTCTACCTGTTAGACAGGTAGGGCACAGGTAAATATGACATTTATTATGGGTTTATGTGAGGATTGTTTAAAGTTCACTTAAATTAAAAGCTGTTATATTTTTTGAAGCCTACATTTTTTTTTTTAAATGTATAGCTTTCAATTGTAATGACGGAATCACTGTAATGTTGGATGGCTATAATTAATGTTTAAATTCATTTTTATCCAGACATCAATGGCTTATTGATCATTATAGGTGTTATCAATCATTTAGTTGTTGTTGCTAGTTTGAGTTGCGAAATACACATTTCAGAATAATCACTAATCTGTGTGTGCATTTTGCTTTAGGACCAAGCAAGTTGACTCATGAAATCATTTGTTTATTATATCGCTATCGTAATCGCTATATAGACCTCAATAATCGCAATATGACATTTCCCCCAAATATCAAACTGAAAATGTGTTGCTTATTATTAAATGGTTTATAGAAATATGTAATTGAACAACAGAATATGTTAAATGTGTTATTATTTGTGGACATGAGTCTATTTTTAGATGTTTTTTGTGTGTTAGTGAGCATGTCAAAAAAATCTGCTTTGAGGAGAGGCACAAACCTGTGAGTATGAGTTGAGATGGCAGTGGATTGGCCGGGACGATCTGTCTCTGTGGGTGTCTGGCCTTTTTGCTAGGAACAGAAGGCAGAATGGATTTGGGCAAGGCGAAGTTGACTGACTGTGAGTTTGGTGATGCCGCAGGCTGTGGAGACTCAAAGCTGGACCTGCGACTGAAGGTAGTGGCAGCATCTGTGGGCGTTACTGTGGAAGGGGCGGAGTGTGTTGTTACAGAAGGAGATGGGATGTTTGGGGTGGGCTGAGGGACTGTAGTGACTGTAGAAACACCTCCTGCTGGGAGAGGTGGAGCTGGTGGTGGCAGGAGAGATGGGACGGAGGGGGTCACATGCTCTGTGAAGAGAGGCACGTAGGCTTGTTGGTAGGACGGGCCAGCAGCATTACCACTGTCCTGGTTGGCGACTGCGAGATGGCTGGGCAGTGGAGCAGACGGGATGAGGCGGTAGTCCAGCGGCAGAGAGGGAAGCTCCGAGGACAGCGGCATGGATGACAGCAAGGCATTCTAGCAAACAACAGGTATCAATATCAGCACAATGCATACTCTTTTCTGCCTTTGCTTTGTGCATATCATTGTTTGAGAAAAACAAGTACTAAACCTAACAAGTAGGGATATATCATATAGTAAATATTTGCAATATTTTTGCTATTACTTAGCAAATGTGGTAGAAGATATAATACATTAATACTCATTAAAGCAACAAGAGCAGTGAGTGGTTTCTTCATTTTTGGTAATTATAGTTCTTTAAATTAATATTAGCAACACAAAGTCAGAAATGGGTATTTGCATCTATTATTCTGCATTCAAAAGAAAAACAAGTACTAAACTTAACAAGTAGGGATATACCATTTAGTAAATATTTGCTATATTTTTGCTATTAATTCGCAAATGTGGTGGAAGATATAATATATTAATACTCATTAAAGCTACAAGAGCAGTGAGTGGTTTCTTCATTTTTGGTAATTATAGTTGTTTTAATTAATATTAACAACACAAAGTCAGCAATAGGTATTTGCAGTTATTATACTGCATTCAAACTTAGTAATTTGATTAGTGCAAAATATAAATCCTAATTTATGCAAGTTCAATTTCAGATTGCAGTAAAAGTGTTTTGAGTTCATAACATAGTATTGTGCAATGAACAGCACAAAAATAAGTCATCAATCGATAATCTGCCTCTGTAATCATAATCATGTGTATTATCTCTGAAAATTATAAAAGTCCTCCCTATAAAATGTTTTACAGGTTTGGTCAGTTGTGGCAGAATCTGTGCAATGTAGGGATGCTCCGATTGATCGGACGCCGATCATGATCGGCCGATATTGGCTAAAAATAGATTCATCGGTGAACCCCAAAAGCGCCGATCAAAAAAGCCGATCACGTGACGTAAATTACTCGCGCAACTTTTTCCCACCTGCATGCGTGGCGCACGGGCACACAACAGCAGAGTGGAGCTTGGCAGTGGCAACATGAGTTCTCCTTCACCGGAACGAATAGGGAGTCTCCCAACGGATTGAAGCGCGCGTCCGAGTGAAGACCGTGCACCGCGCGAGCCACAACAGAACGCGGTATCTGCGCCACTGATCGCTGCGGCAACGAGCACTTTGATCACTTGATAAAAAAAAAAAAACCATTTCAGCGCTAGATCGCCTCTTATTTAACAAATGAACAAAATGAATGCTCTGAGTTAACTGGAGATGTTTTTATTTATTTGTATTGGTACATTCGTGCCGCGAGATGTTTCAAAAGTGGTGGTGGTATTTTATTTTTTTTTATCTGATGTAGTTGGTTCCTCAACTACATCAGATTCAGATTATTTTATGTCATGTCAGCATTCAAAGCTATTTTCATGGCAAAAATTAAATTATAAAAATACAAATATCATATAAATACAATAAAACAAAACAAATATAAACAAGAAGTCATTTTATACAATATATATTTTTAAATGAACATATGATAAAAAATCCAAAACCTTTCCAGGCATAATCTCATTAAATATGTCCTTTAATGAAGTAACTTCATAAAAGAGCATTCTGCTCAACTACATCAGACATTCATAATAATAACAGAAAAAAACATGCCATAGTTTTGTCCTTTTATCAGTAGCCAGTTTTGGTGTAACAAGTTGTACATTTTGTTGCCAATTAGTAAATGTAGTGGGTGTATTAACCTTCAAAAGTTCTTCATTTCCTGTTTACACTTCAGGGCTTTGGGGTCTATATGACCCCAACAATTGATAGAGTAATTGTACAAAAAATATACATTTTTAATCATACAAATAATATATCTTTTTTTTGTTTACTTCTAATCTATTCATTAATGCTGTGTTTTGGGAGATATGAAGTACTTTTTTACCTATTTACTGCAGAATTCCTCCACTACACCATTAGCATACGTATGAAATATTAAAAATATTATGAAAAAACACATTAATGATGATCAAATTTAAATAGGAATCGTTTCTGGATATTGATCTAGGTGTTAGATGCATAATTCTGCCATCTGCTGGTTAGATGTTTTTTTGTAGATAATATATTTTTAGCCTTAAAGTGTAATTACCATATACTTCCAGCAGAGGCCCCATAGAGATCCATTCATTTTTCTGGATGTGACTTACTGCTCTTATAACAGCTTTTGTTATGAATATATATATTTAAACGCTTAAAATACATTAAATCAGAATTTTGTCAAAGTTTAGAATTATTTTTGTTGTTGTTTTAGGTCTTTTGAAGTATCTTGTTATTGCAATAATGCTATATAAATTTTGCAGTAATGCCAAATAAATTTGCAATAATGCCACAAGTTACCACTAAAAGAAAATACTTGATTGCAATTTCATATTATTTCAATAATCGAAATGTATAAAACGATTAACTTTAGAATAAGAAATTAATTTTTAAAAGGAAAAAAAACAAAAAACAAACAGCTATAGGCGGATATGAACAGGAGTGAAGAATAAACACCTGTGTCTGTGTGTGTTTGTGTGTGCACACGTGCATGTGTGTGTGTGTAATCATGCTCATTCCACATTGTTTTTTTCTCTAATGCCAGGCCTTCATTTATGTGTGAACATTTTTAGATTCATGCTGGAATTATTGATTTTATTTCCCAATTTCTATAAAAATGCTCTCTATTGCTGTCACACCTGTTTGTTTGTGTGTCTCTCTGTGTGTATGTTGTGTGTGTGTAGTCACGTTCTTTCCATATTACATTTGTGCTCTCATATCATACCTTCATTTGTGTGTGAAAATTTTTAGATTTATGCAGAAATTATTGATTTTATTTCCCAATTTCTATAAAAATGCTCTCTATTGCAGTCTCACCTCTCTCTATCTGTGTGTTTATTTGTGTCTGTGTGTGTGTGGGCGCACATGTGTGTGTGATAATGTTAATTCCACATTGTATTAGTGATCTAGTACCAGGCCTTCATTTATGTGTGAGAATTTTCAGATTTATGCAGAAATTATTGATTTTATTTTCCAATTTCAATAAAAATGCTTTCTATTGCAGTCATACGTTTATGTGTGTTTGTGTGCGTGTACACGTGTGTGTGCAAGTGATCATGTTCGTTCCACATTGCATTTGTGCTCTAGTACCAGGACTTCATTGCGGTATGGAACTTTTCAGATTTATTGATTTTTTTTGACAAATGAAAAATAAAAAACAATTTTTTTTCGATTTTCCCATTCATTTCAATGTGGGGTCATATTGACCCCGAAGACCAGAAGTGTAAAATTTTGTTTTACATACCTATAGAACAACTGAATCAAGCCCAGTTTTTTTGTGTGTGTATAGATAGATAATGTAGGAAAAGTTACAAAATCTTATTCCACTGAGATGAAGGGAACCATTTTTTTTTACTAAGGAAAAGTCGATTGGGGGTCATATAGACCCCAGTGTCCTATTGAGGGAGGCTACAATTTCCAAATATGCCTAAGTGTAACTTGATCCCCTCCCATTAGGCTGATCTGATGTGTGTTGGTCTGCCTGATCCCTCTTTGTTTGGAATAATTTTATGTTACTCTGCCTTATTTGGGAAAGCTGGCCTACAGTAGCCTTAAGACATCTCATTTTCTAAATACAATTAAATAAACACATTTCTACAAATGGTGCAAACTCTGCTAGATTATAGATAAAAGATTCCCATTCCCCTGCCATTCTGTGATCGGCAGTGATCGGCAGATCATGATTTTGGTGATCGGTAATCGGCCCCAAAAATGCTGATCGGAGCATCTCTAGTAAAATGTTAATCATTTTAACAAAATGATGGCATCTTTTTTATTTTTATTAATACAGTCATGAATAAGCTATTTTAAAGCTGTAAATCCCATTCCTGCTGTCAATTATAACCCATTGTGTCTTAGAGTATGCATATTTACACAGTTCAGTTATGCATACTAATCTTTAATGATTCTAATGGGTTCCAAAGACACTGTAGAGTTTCGTAATTAACATGAAGCAACAGTGCATCTGCGGTGGAGGAAAGGAAGTGCATACAAAACAGGAAGAACTTCGAGCCCTACAAATCTGTATTGCATGTTCAGGACGGTTACCTGTGTTTGGGAGCTGCTGCTGGTTAATGGAGTGACTGGTGGGGAAGTTTGGGAAGTGAAGGGGACGGCTTGCGGACGCAGGGTGTGAAACAAATCTAGTTGGGGACACAAAAAAGACTTTTGATCCAGTGAGTTAACTTTACAGCTACTCTGACAGATTGAGTGAATTTGTAGGAAATTCATTGATGACTTTGATGAAGAATGTTCCACAAAACTGTTTGATTGATTCATGAATTCAAAATTAACAACTAAAAGAGTGATTTAGTCACAAAGTCACCAGTTGCCAGAAGATGTTAGGACTTGGTTGACTATTGATTTCTCAATTTTAAGTTAAATGAATCGTAATTTAATAACATTAATTACAAAAAGCTTTGTGCTTTGTTACTATTAATGTAAAACAAAGTCAGTTTTATGACAAAATTCAAACAATAAATACCATTTTGGCATAATGTGGCGTGACAGATCTTTGTAGTGCTTCAGTTCAGGCGGCACTTGAACCGATCATCTCTTCCTCTTTACTACTAGTTATAGCATGAAATAAATATGAATCAGAATGTATGTTGAAAGATACAGTGCAGCTATCGGAAATGTATGTCTCATGCAAACGCTCAGCCAGTGTTTCAACTGCGGAAAAGACGTCAATAAAACAGCTTTTAACTATATGTTAATATATAATGTCATGTAACATTACATTGAAGTCCAATTTTACATTAAATGTCCAATTGTCCATAGCTTGATAGTTAGCTGGAAATATTAACTCTAGAGAGTAGTTGGTAAATATATGTACTATATTACATAATCATATTTTTACTTAACCTGTTCTTCAATATTTAATTTATGTTTGACTAAATACGTCATTTTTTTTAGACAGACACTTCTCTTTATATTTCAAAAAACTAATTGGAGCAGATAAGTAATTGTATCATTACAAATGTTTTTAACAAAGTTAGTATCATAAAGATTGCCTTATGTGCAATTTAAATGTCTGTAAACAAATCAGTTGTTATTTTTAACAGTTAATAATATAGTAATTTTCCAACTGACAGCAACTGTCAGGTTTCGGAAGTAAAAACTTCATAAATTTTTTCCTTCTTTATAAACCTTTAAAGACAACTTTACTGTGGGTTACGAGGTTGTCAATCGATAGTATTTGCAGTTACACTTTATTTTAAGGTGACGTAATTACATTGTACTTACTCAAATAAGTACTGAGTAATATTAATTAACTACATGTACTTACTATAGAGTTACTGTTAGGGTTAGGTTTAGTTACTTGCAATTATTCATAATTTACTGTTATTACCGAAGTAAGTACGTCGTAACGTGTAACTACTTCACCTTAAAATAAAGTGTTACTGTATTTGCTTCTGTTGAAGCCGTCGGCGCACATTATTTCAACTTAGTTTTAAAATAATCGTGCTTAAAAACTACATTAACTATGACGCTGTACAGAAAATTCCACCAATCAGAGAGTCGAAGCAAGAAAAACGTGTCAAAAGATCTCTTTAGCTCCGCCCACTCCCAATAAGCACAGCGAATGACGTAATCGAGTCGGGTCTCCCTACTGTCAAAATACTTAAATATTTTAATATAAAGCATATTTTGCAATAAACTTAAAACATATTGTTTTTACATATATAATCAACATTTTTAAATGAAGTTTTTTATGTCTCCATGGTTTTTAATTTGATTATGCTGTTTGCAATGCTTCATGGGATTGTAGTTCTTTCCATCACTAAATCTGTTGAGTACACAGTCTTGTACCTTTGTATTTTTGTCAGATTTTCAAATACTTTTTTTGCTTCAATTCAAAGTTTGCAATGTTGTAACTGACTTTGTAGATGGTTGGCTTGGTTCATAACTTATAACACTTTAAATAAGTGTTTTTGAAATCCCTATGGGAGAAATGAATGGAAAAAATACTTCCGGAACCAAAGCTGCTGAAAAAGTTGGCAGGCACTATTGCAGTTTACAACATTATTTGAGAGAGAAAAATTGACATGTACTGCCCATGATAAACATCCAAATGAATCCATACTGAATCTAAACGAGATTGAGATTGGAATTGAATTGCTAGCTAATGAATCGAAATCGAATTGTGAAATTTGTGTCAATACCCAGCCCTAGTAGATGTAAGGCCATATCTGCACAAACAACATTTCTTCATCAACTAGTCATTGTGTCAACAAGTCAAGCGTTAATCTGCACGTTAACAAGAGGAATTGTTCTCGCTCACACCTTGCAGAGGCTCAAAAGTGTCCATGAAGTCCAGGTTAGGTTGCAGTGGGATGAGGCCTGGCTGGATCATATCTGCATTGCCTGCATGGGCTAAAACGACAGGAGCGGGGTGATCAGTTCATCTTACTCAAGAATAAATGTGTAAATAATGCTGACTTGACTTATTTCTCACCAATCTCCCTTGGATTGGGCCATGCTACAGGTTGATGAGAGGCCAGTGTGGAAAAGAGTGTGTCTGAGAATTCAGACATGAGCACGTCCATGTCAAAAAGGGAGTCCATCTCCATTGGAACGGGTGAATCACGATTCTTGCGGGACCTACGACGACCTCCCACGCTGACATCCTCATCCTGGCAGAAGAGGACACGGTAGGTGTCTGGCCACACTTCCCCAAAGAGTGAAAACTGTTCCTCCGCACCCTTTGGGAGGTCAAAATGCAACAAGCAGGGCAGGTCAACAGACACACTCGAGGTTCATGCAGAGCAAAATGCATCAAGAATGTGTATTAGCAGCACATGCACTACCAGTGAAAAGTTAGAGGACACAACTGACTTTGTGTCTCTTGTGATCTTTAAAAGCATTTTGATCAAAACCAGGGGTTCCCAAAATATTTCTGTCAGCCGTAGTCATAAAATATATACTTAAAGTACTCCATGACATTTTAAGTTAATATTTCAAGGACACATTTTCTTGTTCATGGTTCATTCAGTTATTGGCAAATGTTTTGTCATTCATCACTACAGGCTTAAACAGATTTTGGAACTGCTATTTGGCTATTTACTTTCAACAAAAATGTATTTGGAGCGTTTGAACCAAGATTCGTAACTGAAAATTAGTCTTTGCAAAAACTCTGAAATGCATGGACTATTAAAATCTGGCAGGCAGTGCTGATCTCTTCATATCAATTAATTACAAATAAACAAAGTTTGTGTAACAAATAACAGAAAACAGCTGCATGCATGTACACACTTTATACTTAGATGCAAAATTGCTTGAAAGCAAAGCTTTATCAACAATAGTGGAGAACATTCTAGAAATTACCGTGAGAAGGCTGGACAGGTCTTCATCCTTGTGCTTCTGTAACTATAAATTCCAATTTCTGAGTGCTATTAAAGAAATCTTATTAATTGGTGTATTTATGTTGTAAATATAAGACATTTATAAATAACATCAGAGTTACACAGTACTGTAAGTTAGTTCAATATAAGGGGAAAATAAACATACTCTTTTCTTAAAATATGTTCTCCATTTATGATATTCCCTGATGACGATTTCAATTCTCCTTTTCCAGTACTTGCCTTCTGTTGCTATTGCCTAAGAAACAGAAGAACATGGTACCAAGAGAAAGTGATCTAACTCAAGAAACAAATAGTGCACATTCTTCAAGGGGAAAAAACAGGTTTTTAGGTTTTTTTATATTCTAAAATATCTGTACAGTCAAATGACTCTCCAAACATGCTCACCTCTGTTGGTCGATGTACTCCCGAATCCATATTGCCATCCAAAGGCGTGACAAAATGGCAAACAGGGTTCTGTCTCTTCTCTACATCTTTAGGAAAGACAGGCATTGCAGACAGAAATCAACAAACTCCTGTGTTTTCACATTTCTAAGCAGTATGCTTTTCATTATTAATCTTACATTGCATATACCAGGCTCTCCAAATAGCATTGTTGAGGCGAATCTTGTCCCTCCACAACAGCTTGAGGCCTTTGAAGTTCTTCCATTTTGGTGACACCAACCTTCCACTGTGGACACAGAATAAATGTGTTTGTTAGGACTATCAGATCATGACATTTTGGGTGGTGATTAATTGTTATACAAATAGTTGCAATGAATCATTTAATTGCCTGTTCTGTTCATGTCACTTACAGTCTAAGCTTGATATACATTGCACATTATAGATACCCAAATATTGCACGGTCAGGGATAGAATTAGACTAAATATTTTGCTTTTGTATCAACTTTACTCCAGTATAGAGTTGTAGAGTAATATTTATTATCAGGTCGACCTTAACTACTATGTACTAAGATTCAATGCCTGCAAAACTATGAATTTACAGTGTAATTACATATTCTGAAAAAATCCAATATTTACAGCTAATGAGTTTGAGGCATGGTTAGGTTTAGGGATTATAGGGGTTAGAGTTTTGGTAATGGTTGGGTTACGGTTAGGGGTAAAGTTAACTACAGATGTTAATCAAATGCCAGTACTTTAAATATCATTACAATGCACCAAAATGTATGTACTTAAGTAAATTGAGTCAAACGATAAAGGTCACTTTATATAAAGTGTGACCATTATTATATTGGTTGGTGTTGCTGTTATTTATACTACAATACTGTGGAAATATTAAAATATTTCTTCATGCATCATTGTGGTCTGACTTATAAAAGGTCAAAAATGTTGCCATTATGCTAATATATAAATAAAATAAAAAGCGTTTTACTCAATTTTCAGTTGATTATCATCATAATCGGTTTCATTTCTTGTAGTGTTGAGTATTTGTGCCGCACTGGCCTTTACATATAACTCAAATGTGACTAATCTGGTTAAAAGAAACACTTGCAGCTGGAGTAAACTTGAAGATAATACTCATGAGAGAATTGCATTGCATTGTGGTCATAATACCACCTCAGGGAGCAGTCATTTTAAATAATAAAATGATCTGTTATCAATTATTCCTTATTAAACCAACAGATTACTTTGGAATATGGCTGTACAGGCAAAATGTTTCAGTCTACTACTTGTATAAAACATTTAAATAACACTCTAGACTAGAGAAACTCTAATTGAAAAATAAAATCACAAATACAATGATGGTTGTTTTGCCTTCTTTCTAGGCATAATTTATTCTCAAGCATAATAATAATGATATATTCCATGCTGCCCATGTTAAGTTGTTTAGTCAATGTCTTTATTAAGCAATAAAGTAAAGGAGGAACACTCTTGGAACAGTTAAGTCCTCCACGTGTTTTGGAAGTGTAGCATATAACCAAACCAGGAAAAAAACCTGACATGGTCCAGGCAACTACGCAAAGTAATTCAGACAAACCTACACAAGAGCAAGATCTGAATAAGATATCAGCGTCATATGATTTCCACAAGGCAGAACAAAATTGTGAAATTTGGGTTTGAATTGCGAAATTGTAATTTGAAGACGGAAATCTAAAAAGACAAAAAGATAACCACAGTATTTAGGTCTCAATTTAAATGTGACACTTTGACTTGAACAGATGGCAGTGAATGCAAAATTGAATGAAAACAAGCGTTTGTTGTTGGATTGAGATCAACATGTTTGGGAATAACACAACCACCACCAACACAAATGCTAAAAAAGAATATTTAGGACAGAACTACTTCTGAGGATTTGTAAAGTGACTGTTAAAACTAGACTGTTTTGCTATCGTACTAAATTCAATAGCACAACACATAGATTGTCCACATAACATGAAAACCCTAAAAAAGGAAAACAAGGCAACAATTAACAGCAGTTAAATCACTGGATGTGAGATTCAAGGATTTTTATTCTCTAAAATTCAACTTTTAAAGATGAAAGAAAAAAGAAGAAACATCCTTGCATAGTAATTACATACGATCAAATGGTTTTACATTTAATCCATATTATCACTCATCAAAATTTAGTGTATTCTGGGCAAGCACTAAACTTGACAACTATAATATAATCCTTTTGAGCTCATTTTCCAAAGCTAAAATCTGCATGGTAATTTAGGATACTTCTAAGTCAACATTATATAGTTCTATATACAGTAGTCAATATTTGAAGTGGACCAAAACTTTCATCGAAGTTACACAGGACAACTTTGAACTACTGTAAATATCAAAGCATTTAAAACAGCATAATCATCATCAGAACAAATCTATGTTTAATGGAGCAAGTCACAAAGAACAAGTTTTCACAAACTTTCTAATCTTCAGTAGAAAGCATCATAAAACAGTGCTTTAATGTGTTTACTTTATTAAGCGCATGTAAAAAAAATTGTTATTTTGTCTTGTGTACTATATGTAAACGTCTGTTATGTGAAACAGCTTATACAGGGCAGCACTAAAGAATCAGAATGACATGCAATTTTTATGATCCCTCTGATAAAATAACAATCTGCAAGGTGTGTGTCCATATTATGTGCCTGCTAAAAATTTAAATTCTGTCATCATTTACTCTCAACATTACTGTCGTACAATTCTTTGTTCATTATCGGAACACACTAAGGGGATTTTGTCCAATTTTGAGATAAGTTACAGTACCGGTCAAAAGTTTGGAAACATTACTATTTTTAATGTTGTTTATTTTATTATAAACTACTTTTTTAAATATAAAACTATTATATATATATATATATGTGTGTGTGTGTGTGTGTGAATACATAAACACCAAAAATTATTTTAATTCAGAAATTAAAAACATGTTCATCGCAGAATGATTGCGTGTATGAATTTAGTGCATTTCTGAATAAATAAACAGATCTGTCTAATTTTTATAGACATTCTACACACATTTACTACTAAATTGCTAATGTTTTGACTATCTGTGTGTGTTACGTTAGTCCAAGGTTGCCAAGATTGGAAGGGGGGAAATATGCAACACTTCCTCACAAAAGTGGCGTCTAATTTTGTAAACAGGTTCACTTTTTAGAATTATAGTCTATATGTCATGCCTAAAGTCAATGTTGATGAGTTATATCCAAACTAATAGTACAACCCTAAACAGGCTAATAATATAATTTTATTTGTGCCTAACCAAAAACCTAGGAATTGTCGGCTGTTAAACACCCTGCTAAAACACAAAAACTTGTTCCACTACAAGTTTTTGGCCCAGCTGAGCTAGCAGTGCGCTAACATCTTCACAGTAAGGATGTAATAACATGTAATGTGGCCCAACTGAAGTCTTCGCACAAACAGGCAGTACATCGCTCTTTTGTTCACTAATAAACCCACCTGTATGCAAGGGTCATGCACTCGAAAAGCTTCGTCAGGGAGGCATCAATAGAGAGATGCGACGTGCTAGTCTTCCCGAAATGATACGTCTGGCAGGTTTGTTTATTCACAGTATCGAAATCGTAACCTTTCTTTGGGGGGTGATCGGTATGAGGAGAAGACACCATAAAATGACCACTATGGATGATCTGTGACTCGCGTCCATCAGGTTTCTTTAATGAAATAGTCGATTCTTCTGCGTCAGAGTCGTCGTCCTGCTCTTGCTTGATAGGAGCCCTCCGGTATTGCCGTGTATCTCGAGTAGCCATATTAGAAGACTTTTGCTAGATTTTTTTGGCACTGGCGATACTTCACATTATGCCACGCTTTTCGTCCATTACTACTGGGTTGATTTATATCGTTTTAGAAGCTATTTTGGTGGCCAGACTTTGCCGCTCGCCCTCAACATTAGCATGCATGCTATCACTTGTAACTTGAAGGGATTCGGTGGTGAACTGAACTCAAGACGGTCGATGCGTCGCGATTGGTTGACTAGAAAGCACACCCACTAACGCTAGGAAACACAATGAGGGCTGCAACTGTGCAAGTCAGTCAAAACATATTCCCTCGGTTTCAGAGACACGATTTAAAGGGATAGTTCACCAAAAAAATGAAAATCATGCCATTAATAATAACCACCCGCAAGACTTTCGCTCATTTTCAGAGCACAAATGAAGATCTTTTTGATGAAATCTGTGAGTTTTCTGTCCCTCCATTGACAGATACGCAACTACCACTTTGCCTCTTCAAAAAGTTCATAAAGGGATTTTAAAACTAATCCATATGAATTGAGCGGTTTAGAATTCCACTTTATATGATGAACAGATTGAATTTAGGCTTTTATTCACATATAAACATTCAGAGCCGGCTGAACTTGAGTATTACACAAACCTGCTACGATTAAATGTTAAATAACACAAATATACTTTATTTAATCTCACTTTATTAACCAATGTATTTCCTGCTGACTTTTGATGATCCAGTTCAACCATATGAATAAGCAAAAATTACGTTTAAATAAACATCATATTTGTGTTTCATTTCTTTATTGCTGAAGGGTGTTTTTTTGTTTTTGTTATTAAAAACAAACAAGCCCAGCCCAGGTGAGAAAAAGTAACGCAGAATTAATGTAAAGCATTACTTTACATAAAAAGTAACTAAGAATCATAATTAGTTACTTTTTAGGGAGTAACACAGTATTGTAAATCATTACTTTCAAAAGTAACTTTGCTCAACTTTTTCTCTGACAGCATACATGTCACAGTTTTAATGTCCTGTAACGAACATATTCAGGGCTTTTCAGAGATACCAAATGTCTGGAGGTTTCACCATGACTACAAATTCTTCTTGTTCTTTAAAAATGACTGACATTAATTTAGTGATCAAATTTAGTTGATAATATTTTGTAATTATCATTCAAATATGACTCATTCACAAATTGTTTGTAATAAATCAGCAAATAAATTATATATCAATATTCCAATGAAATATTATTATTAAAATGTTGCCAATTATTACTCCTATTATTTCACCTTTTTATTACGTTGCCCCAAGAATACATTAATATGCAAACTAGATAGTGTATTGAATGGGAAAAACCATGTATGGCCATTTTACCCACATGATGCATAAAGTAAAATGGAATATCATTTCATTACGTTATATCTTTCAGAACATAGTTATGAGAATCATCTTTACACAAAGTTTTGTTTAAAAAAAAAATCCTGAAACCTAAAAATTGATTGGTGAATGAAAAAAAAAACCCATTGGTTTTGCCTATATGTCATTTAATGTATTTCTATTTTTAAACAATTAAATCCTGGTGGTGTCCAACGTCCCCTACTAATAACCTGTGATTAAAATATCTTGTTTTTATATACACAATAAAACTGAAAAAAGTGGTTTTGCGATATTACATCTAATCCGGCTTTGAAACTTGTAAAATAGTCTATCCTACTTAAAACACACAGATTTAGATTGACAAAGCAAGTGTACATAACATTCAGTAGAAAAATAGTTTATTGTATTAACAGGCATAAACAAAAACATTCACCATAGTTAGTGTTTTACATGACTACATAAAAGGGATAAATGCAGAAAAGTAGATGAAAATGAACAGCAATAAAGTAATTAAAATAAACTATATACCTACTCTGAGAAGGGAAAAACATTTATAAAAAAAAAAAATATTCAGAACCAACAAACTGATCATTTTAGCAGGAAATGAAAAAAAAACTTGTTACTTTTAAAACGGGACAAATAGCATTCCATCCAGGGAAACCTTCACAAAGCGTTCCAGTCTATGGACTTCTTGCCGGACTTCTTAAGCAGTTCATTGGTCTTTGAGAAATGTTTACAGCCAAAGAAGCCCCGGTGAGCAGACAGTGGCGAGGGATGGACGGCTTGCAGAACATGGTGTCGATTCTACAAGTCAACAATCAGAAAACAATGTACAACTGTTTGGAATATTTATCGGATCTACTGGCATACATTTATGGACAGTTATGAACTGAAAGAATAACACACATAAAGTTCTATGCTTCCAACATACCTTGTTAATCGCAGCCCCTTTCTTTTGAGCATAAGAGCCCCAGAGAATAAAAACAAGACCCTGCATGTTAGTGCTGAGCCAGTGTACCACAGCATCTGTGAAAATCTCCCAGCCCTTGTCTTTGTGAGAGTTAGCCTGGTGCGCGCGCACAGTTAGCACAGCATTCAGCAGCAGAACTCCTACAACAGACATTTATAAAGAGGTTGTCATTAAACACATTTACATGCACAAGGAAATTAGCTTATATGGCTATATATGTATGTGCAATATAATGACATGACTTTGGAATTAGCATAAATGAAAGGGGTCCTATTCTGATTTTTTTTTTTTTTTGTGTATTATTGCTGTTTGAGGATGAAAAAGGTCTGCAAAGTAACAAAGCACAAAGTCACTCCAGCGGGAGTTATTCTCTCTATATCAGTGTCACTGTTTCTGAACTCCCTGAAATGCTTCAGTTGTAGACTTGAGTTTCCTTCTGGGAACAAACACGTCACAATATTCCTCATTTAAATAATTCCTGCACAAGACATATGCTAAATAAAGGGGTTGAGTTGCTTTAGTAGTGTTTTGAAACCTGAGGTTATGGTAAGAGGCGTGACATTTCCGAAACACGCTGGAAGCGGTTGACCAATCACAACACACAGATCCAGCTGACCAGTCAGAGCATATTGTCCTTTTCAGAAGGAGGGGCTTCATAGAGACAGAAACTAAACAGGGCTGCGTTGCGTTTTGAAATTACGATTAACTTAAGCTTACGATGCTTTTGAGAAACGCAGCCCTGAGCGTTACTGACAGACTGAGAAGAGAGGTGCAGCAACAATGTAAAATATGTGAAAAATAATGAGGTTTTTTTACATTCAAGCATGAAATCCTATTCTAGTGGAGACTCTAAGACGTTGAAAAAAAGGAATAATAGGTCAGATGGAAGAAAAGCATTTTTGCAAATTACTGATTCAGAAAATTTAGTTAATGTAGAAAAATCCAAATAAATGAGCAATTCCAAATATTAGTGGTTTAAACAAGTGTTTTATTTCTTATTTTCTTAATAAACAATGGTTCCAGTTCTACATTTGCTTTGATTTTGTTTGCATCGTGAACTGGTCCAATGCTCCTCTCTCTGACAACATAACATTTCTTTTATATATCATTTTTCTTATATTTTGATAAAAGGTGATTAAAACCGCATTACATTCTAACATTACAATCTAGCTTTCATTTGATTACCCCATTATAATGGCCACTATCATCAAAATATCGTTACTTGTAGGTTTAGAATTCCACATACGGCACATTTATTGTCTCCAACAACAAATATTTTAGCAGTATATTTTAGTCAGAAATATTGCACTACTATTCTATTGTGCTCAGTCTGAAATTGGCGCACATGCGCGTGGCAGCGCTCATTAGCGGAGATTCACTTGCAGAAGCTCGTCCTCTCCTGACAGTGAAATTAACTTACAGATGGAGAATATACCTGTGAAATGTAAGTTAAGCACTGAGGAAAGCACCCCGTCTCAAAAGCATTAGTGCAAGTATTTATTTGTCAGTCAGCAACAGTATCTGACAGGGCAAGCTGCTTTAAACTTGTCAACTATATCTTACCAGTTATTTTTAAAGCCCTAAATATAAGCTTGTGTCATGTTTAGGACAAATTGTACTATGTACATTCACTGCAGCAGCTCACACTGCGTCCTCCGCTATTTTTCAGATGTGCTCGTATCAAACTACTGTATCGATATAAACAGTATTGCCTCATTCCATATCGTTTCTAATATATCAATATATCGCATAAACTCGATATACCACCCAGCCCTAACCTGAATAGAGTTAAATTTAGCTGAAAAACAAAATGCACTGCTTATTTCATTTGTATCTTTGTTCTGTTGTATTTATCTATGCCTGTAATTTGTTTATTTCTTTGATAATAAATAAGAAAATTTCAGATGCACTCTCCTAGAAAAGTCACTTCAACCATTGTAGAATGATTCATTCTGTACAAATAGAGCAATTTAAATCATCTGGTGAAATTGTTTTCGTACGCAATATATATAGCAGAAAAACTAAATATCGCAATGTCAGTTTTTTCCAATATCGTGCAGCCCTACTCTTGTCATATCTTGCGGTGTCATGAACCATTAAAGTGTATGCCATGAAAAGGAGAAAGCAGGGGAATCACACCTTGCGTTGCCCATCCTGTAAGATCTCCATGACCAGGTTGCTCAAAGCCTTCGATGTCTGAAGCCAGTTCTTTGAATATGTTCACCAAGCTGTGAACAGCAAAAGTCACATAAAATAATTGCATCCAAAACAAAGAATCATAGAGCCCTTATAATAATTTGTAACATCCTTGTGCTTATTTGTTTAATGTCATTAAAAATAACAGAGGTTGAAATGAAACATAAGCTGTCAGAATATAATTTCGCACAGTGTCTCATTAAATTGTCTTATTTTATTATGTTTGATTATCTTTTGATTGCCTTTGTTAACCTTACATTTACATTTACATTTATTCATTTAGCTGACGCTTTTATCCAAAGCGACTTACAATTGCTATATTTCAGAGGTCGCACGCCTCTGGAGCAACTAGGGGTTAAGTGTCTTGCTCAGGGACACATTGGTGTCTCACAGTGGATTCGAACCCGGGTCTCTCACACCAAAGGCATGTGTCTTATCCACTGCGCCATCACCACCCACCCACAGAACCTTGAGGTTCTTATCTCAAGGGCATTAAGCCCATATTGATCCAGACGAGTGATGAGTGATTTATAATCAAGTTATTAATCAATATTTATCCTTCGAAATATTAAATGATTTGAATTACTTCAAGCGTATGTTAAAGCATTTGTTTTACTTTTTCTCTTCAATCTCTAGAGAATAATGATAAATATTGTCTGTACCTCTTACTGAGAGAAAGAACATGTTATCAGGATGTTTTGGGAAAGTTTCCAGTTTAGAGCAAGAGCTCGACCAACTCCAACCTTGAAGAAGCTGTGTATCGGTGTATGTGCGCCAATATTCTTTGTTACAGGTATTGGTGAGGTAAACATCTGGCACCCTGGGGAGATTGACTGACTTTAGACACGCAGTTCTGCGACCTGGAAGGTCACAACGTGACTCAAACTAGGGTCCAGGTGTCAGCCTTATTATAAATTGAGATATGCTTCTGCATATCAGCCTGTGAGTGGAAAATTACTTTATCTATTTCTCAGCCAATCAGAATCATCCAACCTGAAGTAATGACTAGTTGTCACCTTAGAGAAAGGTATAATTGCTGTGAAATGTGAATGTATGGCAGAGCAGCCTACGAATTCCTTGCGTATTGAAGCTGAACAATATAGTAACATACACTGCCGTTTAAAAGTCTCTTATGCTCACCAAGGCTGCATTTATTTGATTAAAAAAAAAAAAAAAAAAGTAATGTTAAATATTATGACAATTTAAAATAACTTTTCTATTTGAATATATTTTAAAATATAATTTATTCCTGTGATCAAAGCTGAATTTTCAGCATCATTACTCCAGTCTTCAGTGTCACATGATCCTTCAGAAATTCTAATATGATGATTTGATGCTCAAAAAAAAACTTCATTATTATTATCAATGGTGAAAACTGTTGTGGACCTTTTTTTCAGGATTCTTTGATTAACCCTCTGGGGACTAAGCTCTTTTTGGTCCGTTTTCTCTATTTTTACATTTGGGCTTATAAACTATATGTAATGGAGATGGAACACTATGTGTTTGGTATCTATGGATTCAGAAGACCCTAAGCTAACATAAGCACGCGTGTAATATGTTTATAAAGGAAGTATGTGTGAAAATGTACAATAAACTAGAAAATTTCAAAAACAGAAATTCGATTTTTGGCATTTATTTCTGAAAATTACACATCACACAACAATAGTGAACAGTTTTTGAACAAAAAATATATTTGTCAAAGCCTTTGCTTGACAGACATGTGTAATTGTTAAATAAAATGTGTAAAGAACAATGAAAAATTTTACTTTATTTACAAATAGTCCCAGGCGTTTTTCTTAGGAATGCTTAGAATTTTCTAAGCAATGCTTTCTCCTCGTCACTCTCCAGTAATTGTTCCAGAGCTTGTTCCACCATAAATCGTTTACTGCTTGCCATCATAAAAGTTTCAAAACAATAAATAATGCTATAATTGAATGCGTGTATATATATATATATATATATTATAATTGTTCTCTCTCATTTCATGATGAACCAAGATGGCCGAACAGCCGACACCAGGGTGTAACGTCTGACAAACAAAAGCTTATACTTTAAAGATTGATTGCTGTTTGTGGAGTTAGATAAAGTGTATTATGACTTGAACTATCAAGTTATTATTTAAAGGGAAAAAGAGTGCTCAAAATGCCAAAACCAAGACGATGCGAGTTGTCGGATATTGTTCCAGCAAATCAAACCTGCCTGGAGGAAAAGGCTGCTGGTAGCACCGATAATACTTCAGAAATATTGAAGGAACTAAAATTATTTCGAATTGAAACGGCTGAAAACTTTGGTGTGTTGAGGAAGGAGGTGAACGATATAAAACTGAACTTTGAAGAATTAAAAACAAGGGTGAATGAAGCCGAACAAAGGATTGCAGACAACGAGGATCGAAACATGGATCTGACTAAGGTGTTGTTTCATCTAATGCGCAAACAAAAGTTCCTTGAGGAGAAGTGCGAGGGTCTGGAAGGCCGTTCACGGAGAAATAATTTAAGAATTTACTCTGTACCGGAGAAAACAGAAGGAAGCAATATGATGGAGTTTATAGAAAAGCTTATTCGTGAGCAGCTTAATATCCGGGAAGAGATTCACATTGAAAGGGCGCATCGCGCTGCAGCAATAGGTGTTTCCACGGGACGTGCCGTGGACTTTGCCAGATCAATCATCGTTTGTTTCCGTAGCTTTAAGGAGAAACAACAAGTGCTACAAGCTGCATGGTCTTCAAAGAACATTCGGATCAAGGATCAACGGATATATTTTGATGAGGATTACACCACTGACGTTTTTAAGGAGCGCGTAAAATACAGGAGTGCAAGGAAACAGCTCCAGGAGCGAAAAATCAAGTCTCGCATTCTGTACCCTGCAAAACTCATGCTGTTTTTACAGGATGGAAAGAAAAAGATCTTTGAAAATCCACGAAGAGCAGCTGAGGGTCTAAAGGACTTTGGCATAATGATGGAAGTCCCAAAACAAGAGCCGGATTGGGATTCAGCGCTGCGGGCTGTAGGATGGCAGTCCCCCCGCAGTAGGAGCAAATATGCTCCCTCTGGGGAAATAACAGCTAGCGTTGAATCTCTTCGACTTTCTTTGGATAGTTATGAAAACGATAAGACACACGATGAATAAGGTATGTGGAGATTGCATTGTGGCAAGCGCTAATTTGTATATTTGAGTGCAATGTCTGCTGCAGTGTGTGAACACATTATACAAGCTGAGAGTTCAGAAGGATGTGCCTATGACCAAGATGAACTGGACTCGGAGTTCAATTTATTCCCAAACATAAATGATATATGTAAATACTATACAGACACAGAATTTACTAGTAAGATTGAAACGGCTGGTTCATTTTCTCTTATTCATTTGAATTGTAGAAGCCTATATTCAAATTTTAGTAAAATATATGATTATTTGAACACATTACAAAATAAATTTACTGTTATAGCTTTGTCGGAGACTTGGTTAACGGAGGAGAAAGGTGTGGAATTTCATTTTGAGGGTTATGAATTGTTTTATGTTAATCGTATTAATAAGAGAGGAGGGGGGGTTGCTTTATATGTTAGTAGTGATTTGAAATGTAAAACAATTGAGTGTATGACTAATGCAACAGAAGATTTAATGGAATGTTTAACTGTTGAAATTGAAATGAAGAAACAGAGGAATATTGTTGTTACATGTATATATAGAACTCCAGGGTCTAGTATTACATCATTTAATAATAAGCTGGAGCAATTATTATTTGGGATTAATGAAAATAAAGTGTCTATAATTTGCGGGGACTTTAATATAAATCTCTTGAATGTGTCTAATCATACTGGTAGTTTAGAGTTTCTTGATTTAATGTATAGCAGAGGCCTTTATCCCACCATTACTAGGCCTAGCCGAATAACTTCCAGTTGTGCCACATTAATTGACAACATTTTTTTAAATATAATTGATAAAACGGTTAAAAGTGGTCTTTTGATAAATGACACAACTGATCATTTACCGATATTTGTAACTCACCTCTGTGAAGTAAAAACAAATAAAGAAAAGTCTAGTAAGGTTATTAGGTTAAGAACGGAGGAAAGACTAAATAGATTTAGGGATGCTCTTATGAAAGAACAATGGGATAATGTTTATAGTACAAATAATGTTAATAAGGCTTATGAATTATTTGTTGAAAAGTATCTATGGTTATATAATAAAAATTGTCCTATAAAAACAATGAATGATAGAGCAAGAAATAATAAAAAACCTTGGTTAACGAAAGGTATATTGAAATCGTGTAAAAAGAAGAATAAGCTTTACCGGGACTTTGTAAAATATCGGACAGCTAATGCAAAAAAAATATATAAATCTTATAAAAATAAGCTGACTTCTATAATGAGACGTGCAAAGAAAGATTATTATATAAGCTTGTTGATAGATAATAAAAGTAATATTAAAAGAATGTGGAAAGTCTTAAGGGAGGTTATGGGCAGTGAAGTGAATTATTGTCAGCCATCATACTTAATGAATGAACAGAATCTCGAGATAAGTGGTGGAAAAATGGCTGATGAATTTAATTCATTTTTCTGCAATGTTGGTCCAAATCTTGCCAAAACTATACCACTACATAATGAAAATAAAAGCTGGATAGGTGAAAGCAGAGTTATGCAATCTCTTTTTCTTGATGAAGTTAGTGAGAATGAAATTGTTTCTACTGTATCTAAATTAAAAAGTAAATATTCATGCGATAGTGATGGCTTAGATATGTTTATTGTCAAAGAAACTATAAGTTGCATTAGTAGACCATTAAAATATATAATAAATTTGTCTTTTAATACAGGTTTCTTTCCAGAAAAAATGAAGGTGGCTAAAATTATTCCCTTATTTAAATCTGGTGATAGGCATAGTCTCACAAATTATAGGCCTATATCTTTGCTTTCCCAATTTTCAAAAATTCTTGAGAAGCTTTTTGTTAAAAAATTTGATTGTTTTCTTGAAAAAAATTCTTTGATACACGATAATCAGTTTGGGTTTCGAAGCACCCGCTCAACAACTATGGCTTTGATGAAAATCACAGAAGATATTACTACAGAATTGGAGAATAAAAATCATACGATTGGTGTTTTTATTGATCTTAAAAAGGCCTTCGACACTCTTGATCATGGTATATTGATATCCAAATTACAGACATATGGAATTAGAGGTGTAGTATTAAATTGGATTATTAGTTATTTAGCAAATAGACAACAATATGTAGAGTATATAGGCCATGAATCTAAGTTGGAACTCATACAGTGTGGAGTCCCTCAAGGCTCTGTGCTGGGGCCAAAATTATTTTCTTTATATATTAATGATCTCTGTGATGAATCAAAGATTTTACGTTTTGTTCTTTTTGCAGACGATACAAATTTTTTTGCATCGGGGAAAAACTTAAACGTATTAATGAAAACTATTGAACAAGAATTGGTCCTACTTCAGAAATGGTTTAATAAAAATAGACTGTCATTAAATTTAAGTAAAACAAAATTTATGTTGTTTACAAATCAAAAATGTTCTGAAAATGTTAGTTTGAGTTTTAATGGAATAACTATTGATAGAGTATCAGAATTTAGGTTTTTAGGAGTACTCATTGATGAAAAATTTAAATGGAAGTCACATATAGCTTATGTAAGAAATAAAATTTGTAGAAACATTGCCGTTATGAGTAAAGTAAAGTTTATGTTAAATTATAAGGCAATGAGAATCCTATATTGTTCTTTTATTTTGCCATATTTGATGTATTGTTTGGAGATTTGGGGGAATTCTTATTTTACAAATTTAGTGCCTTTATTTATTTTGCAAAAAAGGGCTTTAAGAATAATTCATGGAGTTGCTCCAAGAGAACACACTACAGTACTGTTTCTGGAGTCAGGACTACTCAAATTGAAGGATTTGGTTTCTTTACAAACTTTGTTAGTTGTTCATAAAGCTAAACACTGCCTGTTACCGCATGGACTGCAAACCCTTTTTACTGTAAATAGTGAGACAAGCAGAAGAAATAATGACTTCAAACAACCTTTTGCTGGAAATACCCTCAAAAAAATGTGCGTTTCAGTTTCTGGTGTGAAAAGATGGAATCTTCTAGAAAATGATTTAAAAGGTTGTTCAAATATCTTACAATTTAAAAATAATTATAAACAAAAGATACTTAATTTATATAAAGATGAATGTGAAAACTAACAAAATTATTACAACAATTATGTTTTCGTTGTTATTTTGGTTGTTGGACCTGTCATTATTATATCTTTGTTGTTTTTGTTTGTTTAGTATTATGTAAGCAGAATTAGTATTAATAGATAATAATAACAACAATAATAATAATAAACAAAGAGAGAAAAAATGTGTTATTATTGAAAGTAGATTATATCTGGTCTGGGCTAGTCTGTATATGTATGTGTATATGTGTGTATTTATATTTCCTTTTATTTTTTTGGTGTTTGTCATTTTATGTCGGTGAGGTCATCTAATTTGTGAATCTTGTTTTTGTAAGAATGGGGTAGGAGTTTATAAGATTTTTTTTCTTCATCCTACTCCTGTTCTTTTTGTCATGGAATGTACTTTTGTTGTGTTTGTTGGATTTGTTAGGTTGTTCTTGTGGTATTTTGTGTTGCATTACCATGAAAAGAGAATAGAAATAAATGAAATGAAATGAAATTTCTCTGTGCGCTCTCGCTCCGTAAAGCCTTGTTTATACTCGATGCGTCCGTTCCTTTCTGTCGTCTCTGCCACTCAACGCTGTTTGCGTAATAGTATATCACCCCTTGCAAGGTTACAGAGTCCTCCGATTTGCTAGAATACGTCATGGTAACCTTCCTCTGATTGGGTAAGAAAAATATTCCTCCATCGGCAATTTTTCCATTGGTTGTTGCTCGTGAATCTGCCAAACAACATCGATTTCATTGGCCTTTGACATAGTGGTATTGCGCAACAAGGAAGTGTGTATACAAGCCGGGTAATTTTGTTATCACTGTTTTCATCGGAATCTGAGGAAGACGGCAAAAAAGACCGCACCTCTCTATCATTAATAGTTTTTAAGATAATTACACATTTGTAAAAGTATGCCATTTTGGGCGGTGCCGCCCAATCCGTCCCCAGAGGGTTAATAGAATTTCAAAAGAACAGCATTTATCTGAAATAGAAAGCCATTTATACTTGGCCACATAAACATGTCTCCACAAAACAAACACGATCTTTAATTCCAGCGCTATATGCAAATTTGACAGAGTTCACATCAATGAAAGCAACAGATATGAGCTGCATTTTAATGATCATCAGCTAATTTCGAAATCAAAGACCGCAATAGGCGAGAGCGGTAACAGCACTGATAGGATCATTTAGTTTCTTTACTTGATACATGATTGTGTGTTGAGCATCTGCGACTTAGTTTTATTTGTGTTGGCTTGCTGAAGAGATACTCTGCTCATCTGCGGCGATGCGTGTTGCAGTAGTGCTGTTATATCTGGCTATAACACGACATATAGCCTATAACACACTCACACATTTATTTTTTTACATTTTGGGAGGAGTAAAATGTACATATGTGGTTTCAACAACCAGATGCATTTACACTTGTCCAGTTTTGTCTGGAATGAGTCTCAGATCACCACCTGAAGTGGTTAGGGTTAGGGTAAGGTTTTTCACGATCAGATAGCTATTCAATCTGAGAAAACGCATGAAGTGACCAAGTGTAAACAGGCCCTTTGGTTAGAATAATTCAAAAATGTGTAGTGTTGGGAAACACAGATCTAATATCATTAAATATTAAAGTGTCTGTATAACATGTGTTATTTAATACAATTTCAGGGGTTGTTTTGTTTGTTTTATGGAGAGCTAAGATAATCAGGCCAATAAGAGACTTTTAATTACAATTTACATTTTTATTATACAAAAGTTTCATAAAAAAAGTCTACAGATTTATAAAGATCAAGTAAAACCTGAGCCTATTCATGGTTCACAGGAATTGCCCCCTAGCTGCAAACCATTAAAATGTTTTGAAACAGTTATGACAAAGCCTTGTAATGTGACTTTGGCAGTTTGATACGCGCTCCGAATATCTGGTTTAAAACAAATGGTTCAAAACAAATCAATTGCTAATTGATACATATCACAATATAGTAATCTGTAAAGCTGCTTTGAAATGATGTGTATTGTGGACAGTGTAATGACGACTGAAAGACAATACCTTGGTGGAGGTGGCACAGGTCTCTGAACGCTGAAGCAAAGCCCATGAGCCTGGTTCGGCCCATGATAAGGGTCCTGGCCAAGTATCACAACCTTTACCTAGAATCACAAGAAAAAATATATCATTATAAGGTGCCAGACACATTGTTGTTGTTGTTGTTTTTTTAAGTTCTGCATGATGCCATTTCAAGCAACCCCTTTGGACCCTTTTATAGTTTCCATTCACCACCATAGAAGTTTATATAAATTATTTATCAGTGCACATTTTTTTTTTAATTAAAGGAGAACTCCGGGCAATTTTTAAGTTAATCTTGATCGTTATACCTTTGTGAGTAATGTCTATAGAAAAAAAAACGAACCGGATTGGTGCTTGCAACACGGAGCTGTTCCCGCAAATGCCCAGAGCTCCCACTCAGCTAAAACGGCAGTTATGGGGGCATATACATAAAGAGTGTCTTTGTGCCTCATAACAGACACGAAATGCAATTAAAATGTCTGTCCAACATGAACAGGCCCCTTACATGTGAACAAGATGCGTTTAGCAACTTAGCCATTGTTTAAATTCACCTAAATAGTGTTTTAGACGGCTAGCTGTAGTCTCGCGCTGAAGTCCCGTGGGAACTCAGTTGTAGCCGGAAAAAGGTAAATAGCAGTGTGCAGGTGGGAGTATATTATCTATATAAATATAATTGAAGACATAGAAGCTAGTGAAACAATTAAAGTTTCGCAAATAAAAACTTTTATTTTCTTATAGATTCTCAAATAGCTTACCTGATCTATCTCAGCTGCTCAGTGAACCCCAACAAACAGATGAACTAGAGGAAATGACTAGCAGTTTGAGCACCATTTTCTCTAGTACATTAGATATTGTTGCACCAATTAGATTAAAAAAGGTTAGAGAGAAAGCTAAAGCACCATGGTACAATAGTACTACACATGTTATCAAGAGAGAAACTCGTAACTTAGAGCGTAAATGGAAACAAACTAATTTAGAGGTCTTTAGAATCGCGTGGAAAGACAGTATGTCACGTTATAAAAAGGCTCTAAAAGCAGCCAGGGCTGAGCATCTCCGCAAACTGATAGAAAATAACCAAAATAATCCAAGGTTTTTATTTAACACCGTGGCTAGACTAAGAAATAAACAGACATCACCAGAGCAAAATATTCCGTTACAGTATAGTTGTAATGATTTTATGAATTTAATACAATTGTAAATGTACAATCCTCTATGGTGTCTTATGATTCAGCCTCAATTATCGCCCCTCAAGAACAACTACACCGCTTTACAACTATAGGACAGGAAGAGCTAAATAAACTTATCTTTGCATCTAAACCAACAACATGTTTATTAGATCCAATACCCACTAAACTACTGAAAGAAGTGTTACCTGTAGTGGAAGAGCCTCTTCTCAATATTATTAACTCGTCTTTATCTTTAGGTCATGTTCCAAAAATATTCAAGCTGGCAGTAATAAAACCTATTATTAAGAAACCGCAATTAGATCAAAATAACTTAGCAAATTACAGACCCATTTCAAATCTTCCATTTATGTCTAAAATACTAGAAAAAATTGTCTCCGCTCAATTGTGCTCTTTCCTGCAAGAAAATGAGATATATGAAAATTTTCAGTCAGGATTTAGACCGCATCATAGCACAGAAACCGCGCTAGTTAAAATTACAAATGATTTACTTTTAGCTTCTGACCAAGGCTGTATCTCAATACTAGTTCTACTCGATCTTAGCGCTGCGTTCGACACTATAGATCATAAAATACTCTTGGATCGACTACAAAACTACACTGGTGTTCAGGGACAGGCATTAAGCTGGTTTAGATCGTACTTATCGGACCGTTACCATTTTGTCTGTCTAAATGGGGGAAAATCGAAGATAACGTCAGTAGACTATGGAGTGCCGCAGGGATCGGTGTTAGGCCCTCTGCTATTCTCAATATATATGCTGCCACTTGGTAATATTATAAGAAAACATGGAATTAATTTCCACTGCTATGCTGATGACACTCAATTATATATTTCATCACGACCAGATGAAAACACTAACTTATCTAAATTGACAGAGTGTCTTAAAGATATAAAATGCTGGATGACGTGTAATTTCCTGCTGTTAAATCCAGATAAAACGGAGGTATTACTTATTGGTCCAAAAAACTACCCACAAAACCTCGTACAATACAACTTTAATTTAGAAGGATGTCCTGTTACCTTATCCACTACAGTAAAAGACCTGGGTGTTATACTAGATCGCAACTTGTCTTTCGAAAATCATATTTCATATGTTACAAGCTTTTTTCCACCTTAGAAACATTGCTAAATTACGTAACATACTTTCTGTTACTGATGCAGAAAAGTTAGTTCATGCATTCATGACCTCGAGACTAGATTACTGTAATGCTTTATTAGCTGGTTGTCCTGCATCCACAATAAACAAGCTACAGTTAGTGCAAAATGCAGCTGCTAGAGTTCTTACTAGGTCAAGAAAATATGATCATATAACACCGATTTTATCATCTCTGCACTGGTTACCTATTAAGTTCCGTATCGATTACAAAGTACTATTACTGACCTATAAAGCCCTAAATGGTATAGCTCCTGTGTATTTAATGGACCTTCTATCGCCCTACAATCCATCGCGTTCTTTAAGATCCCTAAATTCGAGGCTTCTGGTCATTCCTAGGATATCTAAGTCCACTAAAGGAGGGAGGGCGTTCTCACATTTCGCTCCTAAACTCTGGAATAGCCTTCCTGATACTGTTCGTTGCTCAGACTCCCTCTCCCAGTTCAAAACTAGATTAAAGACGCATCTCTTCAGCCAAGCATTCACATAATGCTTGCCTCTTATACTACTGTTGAATCAGATCGAATGCATTAATATTATGAACAGCAGCTACGCTAATTATTTCCCATCTGCTTTTCTGCTGTTATCTCGGGATGCTAGTCCCGAGGTAAATAGCGTTCTTCAGCTACAGTTTGTATCCAGCCTCTCACGGAGACTTCAGAGTCCCCAACACCTGCGATGAGATGACTAAACGCCTGCGATGAGACGACTCGACGCCTGTGAAGAGACGACTCAACGCCGGCGATATGTTATGCCCTAAATTAATACATGATGATTAACTAACTGTATTTTCTACGTACATTTCTGAAATGCACTTTCTGTAAAGCTGCTTTGAAACAATATGTATTGTGAAAAGCGCTATACAAATAAATTTGAATTGAATTGAAATAAGACTACAAAAACATATTACTGCACATCTCAAGCCGTGTGTGCCCAAATGGAAGGATAAATAAAGTTTACATTACCTCCACAGTGGTTGCACCCGTCTTCGTCCACGGAATGGATTTTTTCTTCAACCGGCCCCGCTGTGTTGTGTCTGTGTAAGTTAGTCATCCTTGTCAAAGTGTTCGCTGCAAATGCGTAATCTTTAGCGCGTAGTACTTGCATGGGAGTTTGCACATCAAGTTGAAGTACAACTAGCCACAACTGCAGAATCTCGAGGTCATGGAAAGGAAGACGATGAAAATGTAAGTTCTTGTATTTTCGCATTCTGTTGCCACAATTCGGAACGACACAAACGCGAACCATTTCTTCTTCACTTGTGAGCAACTCCGATCATCACTCTTCACACTACGCTCCTCCCATGTGCACACTGTTTACTTTTTTTCCGGCTACAACTGAGTTCCCACGGGACTTCAGCACGAGACTACAGCTAGATAGCAGAGTCCACACCACAAACAACTATAACAATAACAACTAAGGAATCTCTTTCAAAGCTATTTTGTTCCAGCTGATGAAAGATAAAAACATTGACAGCCAATCAGAATCCATCCTGTTTTAAAGAGCTTGAGCATTTAAAGCGACACAACAAAACTGTGGTGGATGCTAATAGTTATTGTTATAGTTCTCGTTCTTGGTGTGAACGGGACTTTAAAGTATAGGCAGGTCTTTATTGCTACCTTTTTGTTTATTTGCCAGTGATGGTGAGCTGAATTTACATGTGGGCTCGAAATGGTGGTTAGCAAACAAAAACAATCTCTCTGTGGAGCAAGTGGTGGTTTGTGTTGGGTTAGGGTTCTGCTCTCCTACTGGTTTTTGATTTGACGGTTGTAGTAGGGGAAGTCAGACTGCAGAATTTAATAGTTAATTTCAATAGTTTTACCACGGATCAATAGTTTTACCACGTGCACACTGTTTACTTTTTTCCGGCTACAACTGAGTTCCCACGGGACTTCAGCGCGAGACTACAGCTAGCCGTCTAAAACACTATTTAGATAAATTTAAACAATTGCTAAGTTGCAAGGATGACTACACAGACACAACACAGCGGTGTCGGTTGAAGAAAAAAGCCATTCCGTGGACGAAGACGGGTGCAACCACTGTGGAGGTAATGTAAACTTTATTTATCCTTCCATTTGGGCACACATGGCTTGAGATGTGCAGTAATATGTTTTTGTAGTCTTATTTGCAAAACTTTGATTGTTTCACTAGCTTCTATGTCTTCTTAAACAATGGCTAAGTTGCTAAACGCATCTTGTTCACATGAAAGAGGCCTGTTCATGTTGGACAGACATTTTAATTGCATTTCGTGTCTGTTATGAGGCACAAAGACACTCTTTATGTATATGCCCCCATAACTGCCGTTTTAGCTGAGTGGGAGCTCTGGGCATTTGCGGGAACAGCTCCGTGTTGCAAGCACCAATCCGTTTTTTTTTTTTTCTATAGACATTACTCTCAAAGGTATAACGATCAAGATTAACTTAAATTGCCCGGAGTTCTCCTTTAATGCGCCATTGTAATCTTTAATCTAAATATCTTCACCTCCCTCTTGCAGCACATCTCTTCTCTGATGATGTGTTTACTGGCGCGAGGGCAGGGCAACCTGTAACTCACATGAGATCCACCAATAGCAAACCACCATGAACATCCAAACAATTCCCCATGGACAAAATCAAGTCCCGTCCTCCATTTTTTACATCATGTCGCCTTTAAAGACTGTTTCCAAATGCCTATTTAACATCTGACTGAAAATGTTTTAGGAAAACATTCTTGATGAGCACATGCAAAAATACCACTTCCATCTGAATATGCATATCAAAAAGAGATCTTTGCAATGTATATGCATGTCATCACATATATGTGCTATTAGGGGATGACTATAAAGCTAATAGATATTGAAAACAACTAAACTTTTTTGACTTCATGGAGTCTTTAAAGCAAAATAAAGAAGCTAATGCCTCTGTGCAAGCTAAATGCTTTTGAATATAATTCTTTATCTGGTGATATTAACATTTGGCAACTAAATTTTTTTTTTAATGTTTCATTTAGTCATTTTTCTGTCTAAAGCATTGCTAGGGTTTAAATGCAAAGGAACAACTGATTAGTTTGCCTTACATACGAACATGACATTCAACTCACATCTTGTATGTCACATGTTCGTGTCCAGGAGAAAACTTCATTTGCAGGGGGATAGATGGTGTGTTTTTTCCTCTCCTCAGCAACAAAAGCCATCAACTGCGAAAGAGAAGCACTGCTGTGTATTAACTTACTCTTCTTTTATCAAGGGTTAAAGTGAAAATTATTTTTCATGTCAGTCTTACTTACTGACTTAAAATAGTTCTTTCCGAATTCTGCACTGAGAGCTTTCTTCCAGCTCTCTCCAATCCCGTCCGGGGCAGTTTTGTGTTCAGAGAGCCTTTCCAGAGCCGCTTTTTTGTTTTTGCTGATCCGTTCAAGTTGCTCAGGACTCAGCGAAGAAGATGAGCGTGTGACGTCATCGCTCTCCAACTTTTGCTTTTTCCCCTGAGGCGATATTTTAATGTATTTGGTTGAATTCCATGATCGTTTGGCCGCACGGCCGAGCATTTGTACATTTAAAAAACGAAGACAAGCTATACTTGAAAACATTGTCTATTTGTTATGTCATAGAATGCCTTCTCAAAATGCATCAAAGTTTTGATGCCAAGACTCAAATGATTTAGTAACGTTAAAACTTTAGCGCTCCACCATATTGGTTGCAGGCACGACCAGAATGCGTGAGATTTTGATTTATAAGCAACTCAAATATGTGCAATTGACATGTACGCTGTTTTGTTTACACAAAAATTTTCGCAGTATGTTGTTTGAAGTAATAGCCAAGTGACGTAAAACTACTAGCTGCTAAAGGTACATTACCGCCAACCACTGGTCTGGAGTGTGGGCAGCAGATTGACAGGAACAAAAGATTAAACAAATATAAAATTATTATTTAATTCAATTATTTAATTATTGAATTAAATAATAAGTATCTTTCAGATAATTTATTAGGACGTAAAACTACTTCCGGAAGTGTAAACTACATTTCGCGGGAAGGGGAGAAAAGAAAAACGAGGTGTCAGTCAGCGCCAAAATCTATTTACTCGTGAATGACAATATGTTCAGCAGATAAATAAAGCACCACCACTTTCATTCATATTTCAAGCGAAATGTGTCGACATATGACTTCCAGTCCAGGCGCGACAGAACAGAGTAAATAAAGTGTGTTTTACTCACATCATCCCTTGCATCTCCGGAGCATGTAAGATTTCTTTTTTTGGACGCTGGCGAAAAGAACGACTTAATACTTTTCTGGCCAATCATTTCCGCAAATAAAATGAATATTTAAACGAAATAAACTTTAAAAGAGCAATACTCGAGGTATGAGTGCGTGCAGTTATAACTCCCGCCAGACGTCAGTGACGTGTATGACGTGATGACGTCACATGCTCGGCGTGCGTATGTAGAGTGACAAAATAAGATTAAAGTTGTTACATTTAAAACTTTACATAAATGTTACCCCTGTAATAGCACACTTTCTAAGAAGGCTATATTCAAAACTAAAATGCTATTTTTGTTATTTTTTTTTATTACAACACAAACTCTTGGATTCAGGGCCGACTATAAAAATTCAGAGAAAAATTCAGGGTATAATTCTTATGTCTTACGATGGTCACAAAAAAATCTTTGAAACGTCAAAATTACTCCGTGTTTACACTATAATAGCCTAAAGTCTAAATGTTTTTCTCTGGCTGTTGGTTTTGATTTTATTGATGTTGCTGTTGTTATAAGCTATACTTGGTATAATTGGTATAATAGCCTACATGTAACTCTGTTTTGTTCTGTAGGCCTGCTTAAAGCATTTTTTTAAACAATATAGGCTACTACTACTACGACGACTAGTACTATTAGGCCTATTTTTATTAATAATAATCATGATTATAAATTATTAAATGAAAAAGGATGTGGCATATGGGGGAAATATAACATCAGACAAGGGAAGACAGATAACATTCCCTAAGACCCTTGCAAGAAAGACAGTTTAGGCTATAAGACAGACATGTCAATAAAACCACAGCGACCCTGTGTGGCCACTGTGAAGCAAACTGCAAATCCATTACACTATCGTTTTGCATATGATATTTATTATTTCCAAACAAAGTTTGTTTTCTCAACTGTGATCATGATGGTAATATTTTGTGAGGATGACTGCACACATAATGTGTTGCAATTTTGCCAAAAAACAAGAAGCATTGTTATAATGAGCATTCTTGTTTATATATGTATAGCCTACTCACTCCTTATCTTTTGCTATAGAAAGAAATACTTTACTATTTAGAAGAAAGATTATACCAACAACCCTTCTCAAGCAAAACATTTCACAAAAAGTTAAAATGTCTCAAATTAAGATGAAAAGTATTCGGCAGTTCTGATTATTAAATGTTATTGGAACATAGGTCATATTCCATTGTTTATTTGATGACATAATTAAAAAAAAATTGATTAGCATCATTTGATGTCAGATGTCACTTGGTTTGATATTATCTAATATAGAATGGGATGAATTCACTTTAAGTGGGGAGTGCCGTAGGCTACATGATTTCAGGATACTGTATGATCTGAAATTTGTTTATCATTATTTTTAAGTGACGGCTTTGTCAAGTAAAAATGTATTTTCACGAATAGCAACGGTGTTTTCCTCACTCTTCTTCAGTCATTTTCTGTGGACTTCTGTTAAGGTGAAGCATGTGCTAAAAATAAAAGACTAGCCTATAAGAAAAAGAGAGATGATGCCTCATCAAAAGCCAGTGTTGAATGAGTTAATATGACGTATTAAACAACAACAAATCATACTGAAATTAACCACTTTGCATGAAAAAACAAACTTTACAATTATTCACTGATACATTTCATATTAGGCTATATTAGTGTTTTTTTCTGATCCCGCCCTTCGGTCCTAACAAATCATTGTGTATTGTAGCCTATTGGTAAGGTTCATTTTTCTTAATTAAACACGTATAGCTTCCCGAAAGCGCAATCCATTTATCGTCGTTGCCAGCTTTAGCCAAACCCAGGAAAATACACATCCCCCCCCCCCCCCATGTTTCATCTCTTTAGCAGTTGATGTAGCCACTTGTCGCTATCAAGGCCTTTCATATCAAAGCGCCTGGAATGGCCTATATGTGTATTCTAAGCACAATGTATTGGGTTAAATGATGTAGCCTAATAGAACGGGTCAGTAAAAAAAAAAAAGTCTGTGATTTTCACAATAGTCTATATTAATAGCGCAACATGACGCAAAGTCATCTTTTCCCAGAAGGCTGCACATATTCGGCTACGTGTGCATTTGGTAAGATGGTAAAAAAGAAAGAAAGTTGTCTTTCGAATATTGACCTGAAAGTGATGGAGCCTCATGCCAACAAAGTTGAAAAACGCACAGATTACTGAAGTAATCTCGGGTTTAGATTACTGTTCATTCGTCGTACACCGCTCTTAATCCGTAATATCATCCTTAGATAATAATATTTCTCTGGATATTAGAAAAACGCATCCAGGGAATGTCTACAAATATTACCTATATAGGCCTATATAACGGAACACGATGTTTAACTGCTGTCTTGATTTCTTTTTAGCTTTGTGTATTGCCAGGCTGTAGGCTACACAGATTGCTGTGACAAATCCTTTGCAATTTTTCGATCATTTTGAATTTAAGTTTTGATTTGATGAATACAATTTTTGATGAATGAAACTCTCAAAACGCTTTTATTTATTCCCCCCTTTTATTGTGAAGTTGTTGGAATATCAGTTGGTCTCTTTATTGACTATGTATTGATTTGATAGCCTATATTTTATCTATAGGCCGAGCCTATGTCTATTATTATCTAATAATTGTATTCATTTATTAAGGTTCATTTTATTTAATATAGGCCAGGCTTGTTGATTTCGTAGAAAATATGCATTGAAACAACTTGATCCAAAACCAACATTTTCTGTGGGGGGAAAAAAAAGATGTTGGACATCTGAGCCTTTGAGGAGAGCGTGTTTTGTGGTTATTTGCCTGATAAAGGATCTGATAGACATCAGACAGAAGCGGGATCTCTGCTTTCCTGTGTCTACACGGCAGTGCAGGACAGGAGATGGCCACGAAGTTGCCAGACATGCTATGGGATTACCCTACCGGGGGGGGGGGGGGGGGGCTTGGGGGGGGGGGTTCAAAGTTGAAAGCATTTGTATTCTCCTCTGATTCAGGCTATCGCTGTTCCTGCGACGACACCTTGAAGGGCGATAGGAGCGAGTGGGTGTGAAAAGCAGCGAGTATAAAGTAGGTGGGTTTAAATGCGCTCGGAAACATTTCGGCGTTGGACGCGAGCAGGACTGGAACCTCAGACCGAGAACTGAACTTTTACAGTGCAAACTGGACTATGGCATTGTTTTTTGACCAATCGTTCGATTTAGTTCAAAAAATAACCGTGGACACTGAAAGAGATTTTATTTTCAACACAAACATGGTCCAGTTTACAGGTGAGCATGTTACTTTGGGTTAAACACGTTTTTTGGATTGGGTAACACATTATTTTAAAGTGTCCTTGTTACATATGTTACATGTTTATATATAAAAAGATTGATCACTTAAAATTCAACATTAGAAGAAGAAATAGTTGTTGTTTTAACTTAAAAAAGAACGTGTTCGTACTTGACTTAAAACATTAAGTTTCGTTAACTTTAGTTTAGTTTAGTTAAGTTGCATATTTAAGTTATTTTAACATTTTATTTAGCATAGTAATAACAGTAAAGTATGCATAATTACATGCAACTAGCCCTCAACCAAACCCTAATCTGTATGTCTGTAACAAATCCCATAGTATGTTGTTAATTAATATTACTTAGTACTTAAATATATAATTAAAATAAAGTGTAACCTTGGACTGTTACTTTGAGCTATTGATTAATCATTGACAAAAGGTTCTTTAGATTGTTAAAATTAAAAAGTCTTTATTGAACCCAGAAAGGTTATTCTATGGGCGCGGGACCTTCTTTTAAGAATTCAACTGGGAAAGATGTGTTTTCTGACACTTTACTAAACAAGTGACTTTAATTTTTAGATGTAACAACCAAGCATACGCTGTCTTCTCCTGAACGCGAAAGAACTTACAGTGCTGATGGACAGAGAAAAAGGAAGAGGACGATTTTTAGCCGCGCACAATTGTCAGAATTGGAGCGCGCGTTCATGATTACGCCGTATCCAGACATCACTCTGCGCGAAAGACTGGCTGCGCTCACACTGCTTCCAGAGAGCAAAATTCAGGTAATTAAACTGTAGTGCAATATAGTGTACGGTGAATAGGCATATGATGTTATTTTGATTTCAACGTCTTGATTTGACATTTTAATATTTATTTCCAGGTGTGGTTCCAGAACAGACGGGCTCGCAGTATGAAGAGCAAGAAGCTGACCACACCAGTAAGGAGGAGTCTAGGCGGGGAAATGAGCTCTGGATGTATACCTGTCACTACCTTTCAACCAACCAGTCTTGATTTAAACCCAGAACTAAATTCTGGCATCCAAGAACAAAGAGACAGGGCAACAGAGGTCAACAGAGGCCTGGGTCACCATCAGCAAAGCCTTAGGCAAGCTCTGAGTCCCTGGTCTCAAAATCTCCCGCACCCAACGCCACCCCATCCCTCTATCTCCCCAGACCTGCCTGGAGTCCTACAGTGGGGGAATAGACACTCAGAAACAACCGGAGTGTCATCTTTCTCCATTTGTCCATCAGAAAGATTGGCTCAATATTCGTTCCAAAACCAGTCGAACAGTCTCTGGCAGAATAACTGCTTCACCTCTTACCCTGAAGGCTTCTCTGGACACCAGCTGAAATCATACTGTCCTGCCAATCAGGCCATATATTCCTCCGTGTCTGTGGACCAAGTGACTCCCACACATCAAACCAGTTTAGATGGAGCACGTCAGAGACAGGCTTTGACACACTATCCTCAGACCTCACTGGGAGATATTTCTGACCTCATATATAAAGCAGCTGTAGTCACCAATCTGGAAGAATGCTAAACGGAATATTTCATTTATTGTTACATAAACACTATTGTAAAAAGATTCTCTCTGGTGAACTTGTATTTGTCTCCAATGTCTCAAATGTGCTAATGGTACTTATGTTTACAGTAATATGTGCAAATGGAACATGCTTCCTCCTCTTCCTCATCCTCCTCTTCTTCTTCTTTTTCTTTTTGTTTGTTTATTGTTGTTGCTATTTTGCACAACTGCAAATGTGAAGAGCTAGTTTAGGATTGTCCAACATAGGCAGGATTGTGAAAATGCTTTTATTGTTGCGATACAGAAGAGAAGAAAGCCTGCACTCTAAAATGCTTTGACCTCAACAGCTGTTTCCCTGTATTAATTAATACAAAATATTTTGTATAACAAATGTGAATAATGTTTTCAATGTGTATTTGTGGGCTGTGATTGAAAAACTTTCCTCTGTATTCTCTTTATCAAGATGTTCACATTGTGTGTAATATTTATGTAAATAAATCACTTATTTACATTCACATTTAACAAATTAATTGGTATCTTTGCCATAAAAATTACACTTACATCTGACAATAGTAATTCTTCACAAGTAAACATCCCCTTTGTTTGCTAAACTTGTAACATATTAGGATATTGTTGCATTAGTCTAACATGTACTAATGCACAAATCAATTTCGACCAATCTTTTATTCATAACATCAAAGGTATTGTGGGGTTTTATATAATCTTAAATATAAGACAACCACATGTGAAATACAATGTGTTGCAATAACAAGAAACAGAAATGAAATCAAAATTCCACCTCACCAGAACAAAAACAAAACCTGGGAATAAACAACAAATGTAAAAAACAAAATAAAATAAAAAAACAATAAATGAAAGATAACAATAAAAAAAATTAAAAAAACCCAGGGCTCATGTTTTATCAGCTTATGGGTCTTAGATTACATTTGGATTTGAAGATCCAAACAGTATATTACTGTCGAAGTAATTATGGAGAAAATAACAGGGATAACTGGACACTGATCTCTATGTATCATAATCATCTCCACACAAAATAATCTTCAAATAAAATATAATAAATTCTCATAATCCTAGTGTCAAATCTACAGTCATACTCTGCTTTGTGTGTCAGCTTGCATGTGTGTTCCTGATGCAGCTACATCCTTTAATCCAAAGGAAGATATTGAAGGGATATGTGCTTATTTTGTTAGAAGCAAAACAGAAAATATAATAATAATCATAGACAGGTTGATCGGTACACAATGTTAGGTGATCCTGTATAATTCCTTTTCATTTTCCTTTTGAGCCTCCAGATCATTCTTTCAATACAGCACAAGATGGCAGTAGAGCCAACCTTTAAGCTGTAATGCATATAAAAAATAATTATAATATATAATATAATAAATATATAATATAATATTATTATTGATACTATTATTGAGTATCTAACTATGTAAAAAAAATATAGCCTAGATTTTATACGTCATGGATTTTATGTCATAAGTTTACACAGCTGGCCTGGTGTCGTTGGAAATCTTCATGATTTTATTTCTCATCCAGTGAAAGTCAGGTGATGTTTATCTGATTTCTGAATATTCCATAAGCAGCACGTGCACAGATACCTCAAGCCGCACTCAAGCACCCCTTTCGGCCCCATACTACCTAGATAAGTGCCCTTTTTGTAAGACATTATTTTTTAGTTTATATTTTCATTTTGATTGAAATTTGTCCCATTGCATCAATTCTCAATTAAAGGTAGTCCACATAGATAAATTAACCAAATGTAAACAATGAGTCAATACATCATCTTTCTTCAAAAGGTGTTTTGTCTTAACCTGATTCACTATGGTAAGCCTATTATAAGTGTTTATAATTTAGACTTGTCGGGATGGTTTTTGCGGGAAGTTGCATACGGAACTTACCCGTGTGTGTCTGGTGTGGGAGTGGCTGAGGTTAGTTTCACAATGAGCGAGAAAGGTTGACATGGAGCAGCTAAATCTCAAAACTCGGTGAATCACCCATTCAAAAAAACAACAACAAAAAAACAGAGGAGAGTTTGCTGGCAATCAGGGATTTAAAATGTTGTAAACTCAATGTAGAGATGGTATTTTATATTACTCAACAAGTGAGTAAGGTGTTTTATTGAACATAAATTGCCATATGTAGCTCAACAGAGTTCATTGTGACATCATCACCTTTGCTCTAAGCGATTTCGGGTGACTTGTTGATGTTTACTTCTTGTTGACGTTTAAAGTATTGTCAAACAAAACGGAGGCTAGCTAGTAGACCCTCCCTCATCCTCATCGGTGCACTAACCCCCCAAACCCCACCCCCAAAATCCTTCTTGTTGGTTATTGGCTGGAACAGTTTGTTATGATTCGTGGTGCGGGTTAGCCCAGTTTGTTTTTGTTGCCGTTTGTGGAGCCTGGGGTGTCTGCAGAGACCGCGTTGTTTACAGTGTGTTCAGGGGACAGGCAGCTAGCGATAGTGAGGAGATGTTTGCTGTATGTGACAAAAAAAATGTTTTGGCCTAAAAAACACGTGACATTGCTTAGAGCACTTTTAAGTGAAGGGTCATTTCATGGTTGTTGTAGGGCTGTGATGGAATTTATTTTCAAGTAAATGCCATGTCTATTAATGGGTCAGTAACCTCAGCGATAGTCAGCTTGAGATCCTTTCCATCTAAAATGGTTGTATCTCTTAAGCCTAGTGGTGAATGTTTGTGAGCAGTAGAATAATCCCTCTCTCTTATTTTTAGTTATGAGAAAGAACCATTATGTTCTTCCGCAAAATGCATGCAGTTTTGTCTTTTAACCTCTAGAGGGTAGGCTACCTTTAAGCATGTGCCCGACAACTGCATTTAAAAGTTCTGATTCTGCAAGACCGAGCAAGGCACGAGCCGCTGCTCCTCCCCTCATCCACATGCCTTGTCAAAGAAACAACAACAACAACAACAACAGAAGCGCCCTGCAAATCTACATCTCCGTGACTGGCCTGTCTTCATTGGTGACAGACAGCCAGGTCACTATCGTGTTTGCCCTAAACTTCGCACTCACTGCTGTGAAATGAAACCTGCCTTAAGCAACACCCCTCCATTAAGTTTAACAACAAGAAAGCTAGTCTGGTGTGTTGGCGTAAAATAGCGTCGTGCACGGTTGGAAACGCCACCAAAGAAAAAAGAAAAGCCCTCAAAATTCAAGACAAGACTTTACAGTATGATTTGTTGTTTTTTGTGTTTATAACATGATATAGTAAAGCGAAATCATGAGCAAGAATACTTATGATTTTTTTTTAAGTATGATATTCATTTTACAACAGTTCAATAAACAGTAAGTTTTAGACACAGCATTGTCAATTTCGCCTACTAAAGTTCCAAAAAAAAGAAGCAGAACAGTTCCGTCTTCAACACAGAGTGGTGTTTTGTTCTTGAACATTCAGCTTTTTTGAACGAATCGGTCAATAATTCATTAATCTCATAACAGTATTACTGTTACAGTTGGTACATGTTTGTTTAAAAATTCACCTGGATAACAAAATGATACACTACAAATAAAGGCCATCCAAACTGAACACTCTTCAAAGGTGTTCTGTTGCACATTTCAGGGTAGAATGTTTCAGTGGTCCAATTGTAGCTACTGCAATCTATATAGAAATGAATGCTACTGTACCTGTGCTAATATTATACTTTGATGGTATGCAGGACCTGAAGGTGGACTTCAAACTGAGCCTTAATAAGGATGCTGCCACATGGCTGGGGACACCACATAACTATACTGATAACAGCCACATCTTTCTGTCCCGGGGCCTTTCAGGTTCCAGTATAGCTGGTTCACACAGGAATCATAGATTGCAGCAAATTGCCAACTGTCCAAGAGCTTAACAACGTTGGCCTTGGCCAGTGTGTGGGTGCCATAGATAGAAGTCCTGTCCGAATCAAGACTAACACTGGGTCCACTGGCCAGGATTACTACATCAATACGAAGCTCTACCTGTCAGATGCAGGCAGTATGTGATGGGAAGGGCAGATTCCTTAACTTTTTTTGTGGGATATCAGGTTCTCCTCATGATACAAAAGTCCTGAAGAACAGCAGGGATAGTGAGGCTCAGTATCCTCCACAAGGATTCTTCATTGTGGGGGATGGTGTTTACTCCTGCATCATCCATCATGTGGCCATCATTTTCATCCATACCGGAAGCCAGTCCAAGGGAAGGTTCTGGTCCACTTCAACCCTCACCATGCTAAGACACGTGGGTGGAGCCTGCTTTTCAAGTCTCTTCGGTGGACCACACCTTTGCCCCAACATTCATCATCATTCTCCATTATATCTGACTGACAACCAGAGACATGATGCCACTGAAGTTGTTGATGACATTGGTTGTCATCAACATTGGCTGTGGGATAGAATGAGTTCTCATGCACATCCGCCATAGTTGTAGGCCTTTTTATTCACGTTTGTAGTTCTGAACTGATTCCTTCTCCATTTTTGACAACCTACCAGAAATAGTAGACCATCATGGGGACTTTTGGCATACTCTTTTTAACATACCATGAAGCTCTTGTTCTAATCTCATGTAGCCTACTTTTTAGGATGGACTACACATTATGATGCAGGGATAGATACGTTCCAGTTTCTAGTTAGTTTCCAGTGTCTTGTACATTATATATGCAGAAACATATACACATAGACAAATATTGAAAATGGAAAATAGAAACAAAAATTAAAAGTAGGCTAGATAGTAGAAACAGTTTATTAGAAAAGTGCCAATAGGAAATTCCTATTTGCACTTTTCTAAATTTGCCATTCAATTAAGTATCACTACAGGCTGAAGTCTATCTAGACCTATTCTGAATGCAAAATACATTTTGGTATAGGCCTATAACTAATTTATTTTGTAGCATATTATGTAGATAAGAAACACTAAAGAATCCAAATTTTTTACAATGTAATGAGTGCTCAGAACTAACTTTGTAACACGCTCAGACTTGGCATCAACCTACACATTCAGCATTCTCTTACCCAACAACTAACCACAAACAAGAGTTCCATCTAGTGGCAAATTAATGTAAGGACATCACATATTCCCCTCTTTCTGTAGTCGATAACTGTGCATGAAATTGAAATAAAGAGCATCACATTTGTTATAAATAAACAATTTCACGTGTATGTAAATAACACACTAAACGGAATAGTATAAATGCGAGAAAACACTCAATGATACCAATATAAACATTATAACAGTAGCCTACTTGAATCTTTGTATGTGTGCTGTAAAACTCCACGTCAATGTGGCTAGTGTACATTTTAGCCAAACAGACTCACGTCCTTGACGTTTCTCAAGCAGACCAGAATCAGAAGCCTTTGCTAGGAAATGAAATGTGAGATAGCCTACATGCAGGTTTCCATTAGCGGTCAGTCCATTATCTGGGAATTAGCTGGTCCGCAAGACGTGATGCATGCCATTTCTTTCCATTATAGCCTACAAAAGGTAGCCTAGTTGTAAGGGTCAACTTTTTATATTCAGTGAGCGTGACAATCTCAAACAGTAGTCTCAAAAGGGCCCACAACGCCTGTTGCCACAAGGTGCAGAGGGGAACTAATGGGGGCTGGAGTGGCACAGCAAACTGTTCTTATCCAAAGAATGACATAGACTTACAGTAGAGAGCTGCCACTAGTGTGGTATGTATGCAGGCATTCATTTGTTCTTACAACTGTGCAGTTATTTCGGGACCTTTCGGTAGACATTTAACTCATGTTTTAGATTGCAGCAGGAGTGTAACACAGGGTCAATGGAGGCCAGCATGCACAAGTTATATATGCAGTTCAGAGAGCTCAGAACAGTGAACTGTAAAGATCACAGCAGTGGACAGGGAACATTCTCAGAACTTTGGTTAAGGTTCTGGCAAGGTTCTCTGAACAAACAATCTTTTTTAATATAAACGTTCTTTCTAATGATTTACAGCTGGAGACACGTCTCCTATATCTGACTCATCTATTTGGGTTTCTACTAACGAGCTGGTGAGTTGAATCAGGTGTGTTTGATTAGGAAGAGTTTGAAAGTTTGTGTACTGTTGACAAAGGGTTGGAAAACACTGGTTTAGAGGGTTTTTTTTTTTAATGCCGAAATAACGGCGAGCGTGGGCGCGCAGTCAGCGAAAGCTTGCAAACAGTTTGCTATAGGCTACTTTATGCTGACTTTAGCTTTCATAGGCCTATATTATTTTGTATATTATTTGTCTCCTATTGATAAATGTAATAAAATGAGTCTGGTCGTTTAGGATGAAAGCGAAGTTAATTTGAGGCATTACCAAAAATAGTGGCTTATGTCTGTAACATCTCTCTCCTTGCCTGAAATTTGGAACACGTTTATTTTCTTTGGACTGCCATGGCAACATTTGATAGAAATTAAAATAAATTAAATAAAACCAATGAAAACGAATAAATAAGTGAAAGCATAACCTTTAAAATATAGTTATTTTTATTTAAATAGTCATTTATTCAACGTCGTTTTTATCCAAAGCTTACAAATGAATAGCAACAGCGATTCGTCTTAAGGAGGCACTCAGAACTCGAGAGCAATTATAGGCCTACAAAGTAGCCTAAAAAAAAGTAGTAAAAATTGGAGGAGGGGGTGCATCGTGCAGTTAAGAGCTCACGGATGAGATGAGTTTTTTGCTGCTTTAATAGGCTTTTTTAAGTCCGATTCGGCTGTCCGGTTAGGGTTTGGGAAATCATTCCATCACCAGGAAACAGTGAACGAAAACATTCTGGAAAGTGATTTTGTGCCTCTATGTGATTGTACCACGAGGCGCCGCTCACACACCGATCGCAGGCTTTGGAGGAGATGTAGACTCGTAAAAGCGGAGGTGTATGAAGGAGGGAGCGGACCCTGTGGTTATTTAACCAGGGCCGTCATTTTGTCACCAGTGACAGTTCTGACTGGCACTTTTTCCTTAGGCGTACTGCGAGTCTTATCTATTGTACCATATGCCAAGTTCAAGGCTTCATAAAAAAGATTGGTACAAAACAAATTGTTCAAAAATTGGACTTCGTTATTAGGCCTATACCTCTATACAGTCCTTCTGTTCGCTTTAACGCACCCTTATGGAAGCCGAGAAGTGACTATGAGCCGGTGCATGTCTCAATGGCGGCTCAGTGCATTATCCCATTTGCAAGTCTAAAGGCCAATTAAAAACGGTAGCCTACAGTAAAAACTACTCAAAATTTGGATTTCGTTAGAGCAGTTAGCTACCTATTGGCCCAGCCTAATTTTGCAATCTTCAGATCACGACCTGTGCCATTGGCGAGGGTGTAGGCCTAGGCTATAAATATGGGGCATTTCAAGGATGTTTCCAGACACTTAGGCCTACTCTTTATTCTTAAAGTTCAACCAATACGGTAACATAACTAAATATTTACATTAGGCATACTGTGTAGCCTATAGCCAGGGAAGAACTGCCCCGGTCGTTTTTGCCCATATTTTTTTCTCCAGCATCAAATGTATTTTTTTTCACACTAAGGAACTAGATATTATGTAATTTAGGACTAAGGGAGGCCTAATGTACAAGTATACGACTTTCAATTAAGTTATCGGTTAAAAATCACGGCATATTTCGGAGAATCTCGGCCTTCTAAAAATCGGGAAAATGAACACGGAAAGTGGATTTTGTCTGAATATTTGATAGTTCTTAAAATTGGCCAATAAATGAAAATGATTGGTCAGGGTTAGGTCGTTAAGAAAAAAAAAAAGGCAAATCCGACCAAAAGAATCACTTGCATGCAGTAGCTATACCTCGCCTCAAGAAATCAAGAAAACCATTTCTGAATGGGTAAAATAACTGGATTTTACAACTGCCTGTTTAAAATTTTGGTAGGCTATTAAATGACGGCTTTTTTTGTTCCTCTCAAGACATGACATTTGCTAACAAGTTTTACCGCCTTATAGACTGGCTCAATTGCACAAAAATATTTTATAAATCGAAGAGATTAGTTTATTTCAGTGACGTCTCGAGCATTTGACAGCCAACGATGGGACACGTGTAGTAGGGCCTATAACATAATCAAAACATTAATAGCCTACTAATATTATTGATACATTATTCTTTCACAACCATAGACACGTTAAAATGTTTTTGAAAGTAATCTAGTTTATTGGTTGCGCACCATTCTCCTCTTCAAAGGGGCGTGTTCGGTTTATGTCTTCTCAGAAAATGACGCATTGGTCACATTACGAAGACCTAAATATTAAATAAAAAGTATTTATTGGTCTTAAACCAAGTTCCGTAAAATAATAGCCTAATTTAGACCGAACCAAGAGTTCTACAAATGTTGCTGTTCTTGCATAGCCTATATTATGCACAAAGTTCAGCTAAACACCTGCTGGCAGAACATTATCATTATAAAGCCTATTACACTCAAATATAGCCTAAAGTAATTAGTAGCCTATAATGATAAAATAACCAATGTGGAAATTAAATATTGTTTCTAAATCATGTTTCTAATTTTTTATCTAAAGTTCATCATAGGCCTAGCCCAAAAATGTTTTCTTGATATGATAATGTGTTTTAATGAGTTCGATAAATAGGCCTTGCTACTGATTCGGTGGAATATAGATGCGCATACTCACGCAAATTTTAATCTTTTACAGATTAATTTTCGTTTCGTTTTTTTCGCACGTTCTGCTGAGGGGTAATCTTGGTGTAGCTAGGGATGAAGATTCATGTAGCCTACTTTTTACTTACAAATCGTACATTTTCATACTAATCACATCGCAAGTAGCCTAGCCTATTCGTCCGAAATTGCGATTGGGGTGGTTAATCACATTCACGCGTAAAACATCTGCTATCCAGTGATGCCGTTTTTTTTTTTTTTTTTTTAAAGAAAAGAAAAGAGTTACGAATTATTTATGATCTATTACAAAACAAACAACTATGAAATTTGATGTAACATATGAAATACAAGTGGTGTGGCTAGTGATTTAGGAAACGGTGAGGCTATAGGCTATATGTTGCACAGTGCGCGTGGATTCCGCAACAGGTCACATAATAGGCTGAACAGCTGACTCGAGGCGTGCTGGCAGATGGTTGGTATAAGCCGGGTGGCGGTGTGTGTGTGTGTGTGTGTGTTTGGTGGGGGGGGGGGGGGGGCTCACATTCATTGTTTAGTTATTTGAGCCCCACGCACAGACAATAACCCTATCCAGTAGCAAGAAAAGATGGAAAAGCTTCTTCTTACAGAGAGGAAATGGTCTAAAAAAAGTTTCGAAAAATCTCATTGTTTTGCCCGTCTGCTGCTTTCTACCCGCAGATGTCAGTCGTTCAAACTCATTTGCCATTCGTTTTTCTTTGTAACAGATACATTTAGGCTACTTAAATATTTTAAAGATATAATAGCCTAAATAAATAAATAATCATAACCCCCAAACAAATTTTAAAAAGTCCTATGCTTTAGGCTGTTTAATAGATTATAGACCTGTCATTCTTGAAATCCATGGGGGGAAAAAAATCACTGAAATTTCTTGATATTTAATTGTCCAAAGATGTGTCCTGATTGTAGTCATTGTATACGATGTCTTTTGAATAGGCGATTCCAACAAACAGTCATTAACTGCAAGAAGTCTGAAATCAGACCCCTACGTCAAAAAATGACTTTTTAATTTGGTAAGCGATGTTCTTTGAATATAGTCAGACTGCAAAAACGCCACAAAAAGGGGGACCTTTCACTTCTCCAAATACGGATTTGCCCCTCCTCTTTTTCGAGCTCGGCAACCCATTCATAGCCTACTATAGGTCCCAACAGACTCTCGCAGCATCATCACGGTCTTATGGTTTTAAACGGGCTCCATCCCCATCCTCACCAGTTACAGGGGCAGAGCACGGCACCTCTCCAGAGCATCTCGTGGATGTTTTAACTGTTATCCTGAGTGGGTTTATCCGTAGCAGCACATCTGCAGACGTTGTTTGGGAAGTGAATGTTCTTCTCGTAGAACAGGTGAGCGAGTGGACGACTTTGAATGGGTCTCGAAAAAGGATAAACCTACGCCAAGAAAGCAAGTTTCCAAAAAAAAAACTTCCAAAAGAGAACCACGGAGGACATCACGGACCTATTGGAGAATCTCGGTGTTCGTTCAACTGAGTCATCAGGAGAATCTTCAGATTATTTTGACTGTTTGCTGTAAGCAAGTGCTTCTTCAGTTTTGCACAAGAGGGTTACCTTGTCATTCCAATTTTGTGGTAAATGTTTGGGAGTCAAGAACTCTCGACAAGAACCATCACCGAATTAAAAGTGACAACTTTTGAAGAAGAAATGGATTCTGTTCGTTCTTGGGTGCGGAATGTCGGAGTTATTGATGCAAACATAGCGGCACAGAGGTAGGCTTATTCTGCATTGATGCACACTAAAATCTTTTAATCAGTTCAAGTATTTTACATAGCTACAAAAACACCACCTAAAGAACATTTCTGTATTGACAGTTCTGTCATCTGAGTGAATTTAGTCCAAATAACACGCATAGGCTACTACACAAATGTTGAACTATTTCCAAAAGAACAGAGCATAGCCTGCATTATGTATGATTAAACTATTAACCTAAAAACATTTTGCGTGAGTTGTCAAATTTTTTTCCCCCACGTGCGGTTGTTACTGTAGCCTATTATTAGGCTATTATTATTAGGCTAGTATTAGTATGCTAGTAGTAGACGTCAACCACGAACTATCAGTTAACTTTTTTTTTTTCTATAACTGTAAAAATATCTACAGCTACAGGCTGGGCTGCGGATGTAAAATGACACCGGAGATTAATAGCGCCAGAGCTCAGTCTTCAGTGCTGTTGTAGTTTGAGGTGACAGAGTCACGAGCCGAATGAAAGAGGCAAACAAGACAATACATTGAAACCCTATTGTCTCATGTTGGTAGACTTTAAGACGCTCGAGCACGTCACTTGAACGGCTATTGTTTGTGACGTTCTTGTTTGCTTTTCATTTCTTGCTCATTTAAATTAGCCGATATAGCATAGGATACTATTCTTTAAGAATATGCTATGTTTAATCCAGCATTATTGAACGATTTGTCGAACTTTGATATGCACGATTGAATAATTTTAGGAATTCAAAATCAAATCATCAAAAGTTGGATGCAGTGGTAACTCCAATAGGCTAATAGTCGTAATAGCCTATTACTATTAACGAAAACACACAAATCAACTGATCGCCTCTAAATGTGTATGTTTTGATAAGTCGAAATCTTTATCTGATTTCATTCTATAGCTAAATGTATCGATGTTAACAACTGCCCAGAGCTGCGTTTCCACCAAAACATCAAGTCTTTGAAATGCAGACAGCTGTTTGTTGTCAGGTCTGTCTAGGACGATAAATAATTTCGTAGTAAATTTGCTTTTTGCTTTCTGAACAGTGTAGCTATATTGCGCTAAAGACTGTAGCTTCTTAGCCTTTTTTATTTTACCTAAATTAATTAGAGAAGTCCGTGTGCATAAGTTATATCTTCAAATGATACATTATTAGACCAATCATAATAATTGTAAACAAATTTTTTTAAAAAAATTGTTGCCTACATTTGGGTTGTTCAGTGCACACTGTGCCTTTGAAAGACTTTTGATATAGCCTATCTGATATTGCTGCAAACACAAACACACATAAAGAAGAAAAAAACAAAGATTTAACATTTTTAAAAAATGTAGAACTTGTAATCAAATTTGGTGAGAGCATCTAATAAAAATGAAAAGAACATTTATTTCTTGACTTTTTTTAATCGTGACAACAATGTGCTCAAACACACTTTCTAGGCCTAAAACTGTTGTCTTCAGAATATGTTATAAAGATTCCGACACAAGCAGACATTTTTAAATGGTGGAATCAGTGGAAATGTAGCTCCAAATGTGAAAGTTTTGTTCATTTTGATCTTGTCAGATACATGCATTAAAGAATTGAGCTTATGTTGAATTTAGTTGATGGTATTATATCAGTAAATAGTCAGTTATATGAATTGTGAAAAAATGATGAAGTAAACTGTCTGTTTTTTTTACTCTCCGAAACCCTACATCCACAGTGGAGTGGCCTTATCCCGTGCTCACTTTGAAAAACAGCCTCCCTCCAATCTCAGAAAGTCCAACTTCTTCCATTTTGTTCTGGCACTCTATGATCGCAGTGGGCAGCCTGTGGAAGTGGAGAGGACAGCATTTGTGGACTTTGTGGAGCAGGACAAGGTATATTCTATACTATAGCATGTTTCACATGATTGAACATTTTTGCATTTTTGATGATGTTTCCTAGTTAAAGCTTGAGCTTTAAGAGAGAAAACAAAACCTTATAAAACACACAGGATGTATGGAATATTTAAACATCCAGAAAAATTTGAGGAGCCATTCTTGGACACTGACACTTATTTTACAACATCAACTACTTCCTCCCAAATCTTCCTTCTTGTTGGTCACCTATGTCCATTTTTTCCTTACTTTTAATCCATCGTTGGTAGGCAAGACAGCCTAATGCAGGCTCTCAACCTCAAAAAAACAGTACCTATTACTGTTTTTTGTTTTGTTGTTCCTTTCGCACTATTTTCACAAGTGGTAATTTTAAAACTCAAACTGATCACACTTGCAAAACACAAGACATTTTTTTCCAAAACATAATCTCATGCTGCCTTGAAGCCTACATTTTTTCTTTCCAAGTAATCATTGCAATTAATTTCCAATGCAATATTTTAACACAATGAGAGCAAAATAGATCTTCTTTCAATTTAGTTTTAACAGAAATGCAGTGCAACAATTGTATAGTTGTCACATTAGAAAATGCACTTACATTTACTAACTTTATATACAGTTTGTAATTGTATCTCTTCATCAAAAGTTGTAATAAATATATGACACAGCCATGAGTTTTACAATAAGTTTGCTACCAGTAGTAAATGTTTTGACTGTACCCAATGACTGAATTTATACAGTTAAGGGTGACTAACAGTAATTTAGCAGTCTCTACCATGGTAAAGCCATGAGATTTGAGTTTTGAAAATGTACCACTTGCTTGTGTTAATTAAAAAAAATATATATTGTTGTTTAGACAATACTCAATCATGAACTCCTGTATTTAAATGTTAATTTTGTTTTGCTTAATCAAAATTCTTTGTCCTTCCCTTGCCTTTCCCTGCTGTTCTTCTAAGGAGCAGACGGGAGAAAAGACCAACAATGGAACTCACTACAAACTCCAGCTCCTCTATAGTAATGGTATGCTTATCATTTCTCTTCTCATATAGACCTTTATGTCCATGTAGATATTCTGTCAGTTGGGAAATATAGCACACTTTTAGTTTTTGCAGCAAAAAAAGCCATCATTGTGTGATTATATCATATATTAAATGAACACGTACACGTACATTATATATTTTAGTTTACTTAACAAAAAAACAACTGATGGTAATACAACTACTATTGCCCAACTCTCTCCTACTATTTGATCCAGTGGCAATGTGGTTAAAAAACTTGTACATTTGTTTCCGAGTGTGACATCAACGAGGTTGGTTTGTTGTTTTTGTTCACAGGTGTTCGCACAGAACAAGACCTTTATGCACGTCTCATTGATTCCGTCACTAAACAGGTAAAGCACCAACTTCTTTGTCTTCTAGCCATTTGAAACTTGTTCTTAGTTTTGCTCTGTGTGTTGATGACCTCTTTCAAACTCTGTTTTACGTGGTTCAGCCCATCTCATATGAAGGACAGAACAAGAATCCAGAAATGTGTCGTGTTCTGCTAACTCATGAGGTCATGTGCAGGTGAGTAAAAAACACAATCAAACTAATATAGCAGCAATGTGCTATTGGAAAGGGCTGACTGTTCTGAAAAATGTCCGAAAGAGTGCAGCAAATTTGCTCTTCAATAATCCATATATTCCAGCCACTTTTAAATCACAATTCTTAAAAATATAGGTCCTGGCATCAATGGTTTTATGAGGAACCTTTAACATCCATGTAACATTTCCAGTGTGCAAAAGGTTCTTTATAGTGGAAAACGGTTCTTTAGATTATTAAAATGTTACAAAAATGTATCTTTTAAGAACCACCTTGTCTTTGGTAACATGTTAATAGCAGTAGTAGCTTCTGTGTTTGAATCCCTGGGTAGAAGTTTACATAAAAGAAATACATCTTCAGGAAACATGCTGAATTTCCAGTCTTCTAACAACTGAAAACATTTCTCGAGTCAGTTTCACTCTAAGCCTGAAGAGTGTTCACAGCAGATACTAAGACTACGTCTTGGAAACATCTTTTTTTTCTACATCTTGGCCTTCCGTCCACAATGAGATGATGTTTTTGTCCTGCGAAAACTGAGCTTTTTAAAGATGCTGTCACAAGTGGATAAATATGAAAGTGGCGGTTTCACATTGTAGTGTGGTCTGTGAAAACAGAGGTATTTGAAAACGATGGCATGTTTAGTCATGTGACTCATATTGTACCGATCTATGGTTTAATGGCATGTGCCTGCTATGTGCTATTCTCTTTTATAGTTTTGATAAAGATAAATGTTACTTTGTACAATCATTCCTGCAAAGATGACAGAACATTCACTCGCAAAAAATCACTGCAGGTTCTAGCCGAAACGAACACCAGAGGCAGTAACACAGCAACAACTTTTATTTCTTTTCACACACAAAAAAAAATGATTACAGGGGTAGATTGCGATTAAAGAAAACTTATTTTCGCACAGTTCCTTTGCACAATACTATGTTATGACCTCAAAACATTTTTCCCATAGTGTATCATTTGTAAACCAATACATTTTGAGATTTGCATCACTTAACCATCACCTGGTACAGCATTGCACTTGCAAAGTACGAGTCCAGTGAAACAAGAGTCACGATAAAAGAGCTCTTGTAGAAGCACACTAAAATTGCATGGTTGGTTTAGCAAATGTGATTTTATCTCACGTTTGATTTAAGTGTTAGTTCACTCAAACATGTAAATTCTGTCATTAATAATCACCCTCATGTTGTCTCAAACCTGTAAGACTTCGAAACACAAATGAAGATCTTTTTAATGAAATCTGAGAGTTTTCTGTCCCTCCATTGACAGCTACGCAACTACCACTTTGACACTTTAAAAAGTTCGTAAAGAGATTGTAAACCTAATCCATATAAATTGAGCGGTTTAGTCAAAATATTCTGAAGAGACTCGGTCGCTTTATATGATTAATTTTCATTTTTGTGTGAACTATCCCTTTAACACTATCAGGTATGTTTAGGGTTTAGTGTAGGTGGTATGTTATTTTCAAACGCAGTAGAGCATTAACCTTCACCCTCAGCGCACGTTTAATGATACATACAACAACCAACATAATAAAACCTTGCCAGATTCAAATTAATCTGTTTTAGATAAAACCGAAAACTCGTTTAGCGTCAATCACTTGACATTTCACTTGTGTTGCGAAACGTGCACGACGCAACGTAATGTCATTTTTTGCATATATGTCGCCACAGGCACGTTTTCTCAATGAGCCTGGGTTGGAACAAGCACAAGCACAAGCACAATGTCCAAAAGAGTATATGGTAGCTGGACTGAGAGAAAAAGGAACAGCAAGTGTCACAGGAGACAGAAGAGACAGGGGGTGTGCAGTGACCTCAGGCTTCAGGACAGCATTAGGGAGGGCAGAAGGGGACTCAGAATTGGCTCTGCCCCCATTGTGTAGCCAGCAGATGCCCGAGTGGGCGCTCACAGCTGGTTAATAACAGAGCTGATGGGGAAGGGGTGCAGAGGGCAGGCCACACAGCTGGGGAGTGACTCTGTCTGACGGGGGGGACTGTGAGGAGAAAGCATATAGGCAGATGGCCAGGGGTGGGGGGCACTTTTGTTATGCTGGTGGCGTGGTGCATGGGTTGGGGGGATTGTATGTGTGTGTGTGTGGGGGGGGGGGTGCCCTGCACAGACAGGAGGTTCACCGACGGTGTGTGTGTGTCTGATAGGGTCGGGTTTGTGTGTGTATGCTTTAGAAGCAGGGATTGAGCTTGATCATTCACAATCAATGTGACAGATTGCTGGCCTGCCTTTTCTTCTGAGTCTTAATTGTAGTGGTCTTATGGAGCAAGTTTTAATAATTCATTATGTTCTCTTTTTTCGTACAAAGTCGCTGCTGTGAGAAAAAAAGCTGCGGCAATCGCAACGAGACACCATCCGATCCTGTCATCATTGACAGGTAAGTCCAGTTACGGAACTTTTCTAGTTCCCTACACACAAGTTTGAGTGATATTATATGTTCACACAATCCACAGTATGTTTTGCTTAGATTTTGTGCAGGCTGTGTTATTAAAGAGAAGGAAAACCGGAAACATAATCATTTTGAGGAAACAACTCAAGGGTCCTAAGACTAGCATACTAAAACTAGGGCCAAACTGACCAATAAAGTCTCTTTGGGACAAGATTGGTTTATATGTAAAGAATTTAAGTAATTTTTGAATTTTAGCTATACGCTCTAAAAAAAAAGGCTGGGTTGTTTCAACCCATGTTCAGGTAAAATATGGACAAACCCAACCGTTGGTTTACATTTTTAAATTCAATTTTAAAACCCAACGGTTGGTTTGTACATATTTGACACAATTTATGAAATATTTGATGGGATTTAAGAATGAACACATCTGTCCTTCTTTATTCATTGCCTCATTGCGCAGAAAGGATCCGTTTCTTTCATATTTTCTCCTTTCTCTACTCACTACATAAATACAACACTTAAATGCTAGTTGTTTTGCTCTCTTATGCATACTAAATCACTCTTTGTCCAACAACTTGATCACCCCTAAGCTATCTTTCAAAGATATATGGATAATATAGTTTCCCTTATTTTCAGATATCCCTCTTTACCTCTCTCTCCCTTTTCAAGCTAACAGTGTTTATAAAGCGTCTCTGAGGATCTGCTCTGTCTTTCTCACGTCGAGAGTGGAAAGTTGTCTCATAGAGTTTCCCAGAATTCCTTAGCACCACAGATGTTTTTATAGTTTTCTGTGATTCTCCCCCCTGTCTCTCTCTCTCTCTCTCTCTCTCTCTCTCTCTCTCTCTCTCTCTGTCATATCTGTTCCTTCTATCTCTTTAATTCTCCAAACAAGTTCAGTCTTACCCAGAGTTTTAATAAAATGAAGTGTTTAGACAGCCACTTTTGGTATTGACAGTTTTTTTTTTTCTTTTTCTTTTTTTTTTTTTAAAGCTGTAGCTTATATATTGCCTCATTAGTGCATTATGATACTTCTCATATTTGGCAACAGCAAAGAAACTGGTTGGCTTTTTTTCGTAGTTGCTTTTTTATGTATTGTGTAAAAAAAAAAAAGCCTGTTGTGGATATAAGAAGTGCTGCATCATTGATAGATTCGTACTTTGAAAGACCAAGGGACTTTTTAAAACTCACAAATGAGAGTTGACAAAGATGTTTCATATATTCATATTCAAGTATTTTTCTAGTTTTAATACCCTTCACTCACTGGTTTTCTATCCCACCTACAACCTTTCCCCCTAATATTGATATAATTAGTCGGCTCATCAGGACACCTCCCCGATGCATGTGGGAATTGGGATCCCAAAGCACCTTCACCCCCCTCCTTTTTTAATCTGTGTCCGTTTTGTTTGGACCTGCTGCTCAGTCTGTCTGTCTCTCCACCCCCTTTCTGCCTCCACAACTAATCCAGTTATTAGCAGAAGGGGAGAGAATAGCTCTCAGCTGATGCTGAAGGAGGCTTTTGTCACATTATGATCCCCACATCTTCCCTTGGCTCTTCTTGCTGCCAGAGAGTAAGGCTTAGCTTTTAATCATTACCTGTCCATTTCTTATATTAAACATACATTTTTGCACATTGAAACCTTCATTAGTTTGTTTGTATAATTGTAAGTCTTTTCATGTGCTTGTGCATATTGATTGAAAGACCAGCTTAGTCAATCCAACAGTCCGTGACTGATCAATACACACATGTGCTATGGCCACATACTTTAATCTCGTGGATGAAAGCTACTGTTTTAAAAATTTCTCATGCAAATGGCAATAGTGATAATATGTTAATGAACATTTTGGTTTGGCATATGTTGCCCACGAGGTGTGTGTGTGTGCGTGTACCACTGGTCTATGCTTGATTTACATATTCGTCCCTAGAATGAGCTAATTCTGACTAAACCAATCAGGGACATCTGGTGCTATCATCATTAATCAAAACAATATATAGATTAAGTACATTTTTTTAATTGTTAAAAGGGCTGAGTTAAGGTATGGGTTTAAGTTAGAGTAATAATGATCAGCTGTATGGAAATGAGGACTTCAGTATTTAATTTAAGTTTTTGTGTGTGTGTGTGTGTGTGTGTGTGTGTGTGTGTGTGCGTGTGTGTGTGTGTGTGTGTGTGTGTGTGTGTGTGTACCTACTTAACCATATTTGGGGGACAAATTTGTACCCAGAATTGAGCTAAACATGACAAAATACCACAAAACCAGATGTCCTCATTTGTAAAAACATTATAAAAGGAAATAACGTTGTTGTTTTTTTGTAAAAATGCAGAAAGTTTTCATTTAGGGTTAGGATTATGGTGTGGGTTAGGGTTATGTTTTAAAACAAACTGTATATAAAAACAACAGAAGTCTATGCAATGTTTCTATTTAGATAGCTAAGTAAAGGTGTGTGTGTGTGTGTGTGGTGTGTGTGTGTGTGTGTGTGTGTGTGTGTGTGTGTGTGTGTGTGTGTGTGTGTGTGTGTGTGTTAGTGTAAAAGTGTCAATTTATTTTCAGTTGTTTTTAGTGTTGTTCATAACATGCCTAAATTGGATTAGGAAAAGTTTGGCAAAGTGGAAGCACTAATTATGTTTGGCTTCATAAGAAAAAGAAATATCCCCGAAAGTCCTGGTATATATCCTGATATATCTTTTAAGCTTTGTAGTAAATGTACAGCTGGACTAACAGCTTGAGACTCAGCAAGTCACTACCACACAGGTTCAATAAATGGATGCATACGATTAGTGAGGGATGAAAAGAACTGTTGAAAAGAAGGAGAGGGTTGAATAGGGATCAATCCCATGGTGGGTTTTGTGGGTTTTCAATCTATATAGGTTAAAACAAACCAAATAATCAATATGGTATAATCTTATCAATAGAATAATGCTACCGCAAGAATAAGGCTGATGGATTGGGATGCATGTTTATTTGTTGGTTTTTTATCATAACTGTCAAATCTGTTTCCAACTGTTGTCTTGGTAATTGCTGAGAAAGTTAGTTTGTCAAATCAATCTACACAGAATTTGGATGTAGTTATAAATGCAGGTCCTCTATTTTCAGCTGCCTGATGTTACCTTTGAAAAAATGATTGTATTCTCAAATTTAAGAGCCATAGTAGCAATCCGAGGACGTGCACTTGAATACAAACTTGGGGCTGTTGTTTTAAAGATTGGACTGACAGCATTTCATTCGCTTCCTTAGGTCTATCTACAATGAGTGCTCTGGGAAAAAAAAGAAAAAAGAAAAGAAAAAATCACAGTAATAGGAATGGTACCATCTGTCCCCTCTTACTTTGCTAATCAAACCCAGGGGAGTGCAAAACTATTGGATCAATATAGAAAGACAATTATCTGTTCCTGAAGGGAAAATGTTCTGCAACAGCACCAACAAAGAGTGAGCACTATAAGACAAGTGAAGGGATGGCAGAACAAAACATAATAGCATTTCTTTGAGCATAATACAAGTTTCAACATGAGTTATACTACCAACAAAACTATTTGGATCAATCGGTATTTGGAATCTGAGTGGTGAGATAAAATTAACAATCAAACGAGAATATTATAAAATACTTTTTATATCATTTTAATTTGAATAATTATAATTGTGTCTGCTTTGAAACATATACAGTGCCTTGCAAAAGTATTGAAACCCCTTAATTTTTTAACATTTTGTTATGTTAAAATGCTCTCAATGATTTATTTTTGTGACTCCTTTTTCATTATATTTTAAAATTATAACTATATACAAAGGCTAAGATCTGCCCAGGATCATTACTATCAAGAAAACAAGCAACAGACAAAATAATACCCATAATAACCAAAATAAAGTACAGAAGCATAACCTAAAATCTCAATAGATCTGATAGAGTGTCAGTGAGGTCTAACCAAAACCATTTTTAACGATTTTCAAAAGCCCTGGTTTCATCCCTGAATCATCTTTGAAATTTGAGGTTTTTAAGTCCATCTGCTTTCAATTCAATTGATCAGGAATGATTTGGAAAGGCTATTCCTGTCACCGCTGTGAGAAACAGTGCAGCCCATGGTGCTAAAATATAATGTCCATAACTAATCCATAGCAAATGTGTACACATGCAGACAGGAGAGAGAGCAGGGAGGAACAGTGTTGGAGGAGGAGAAGAGACTGACAGGGCTCACAGCAGGCCTGCTGGGAAGCTGTCAATGGCCCTATCAACCCTGACCCGAGTCCTGACAGATTCATCACACACTACGTAGTCCACGTTGTCTGATCTCTCACAAATGCACGTCTATGAGATCAGTAGTGTAAACTAATTCGGGGCATCTGTCCCTATGAATTTATCCGTAATCCTGCAGTATATACAAAAAGCAGGAATGCATTGCTGTGGAGAAAGTGGGATTATGTTGAGGCATATGGAATTTACCATGGAGGATGAGATCTACACACACACACACACACACACACACACACACACACACACACACACACACACACACACACACACACACAAACAAACAGAGGGGCCAGACTAGCACCAGGGGGCATCATTAACTCATTAGTGAAATTTAAGACCTCACAAACACACACACACACACACACGTCTCAATATGATGTGGTGGCAAGGCTACTGATCAAGCATTATCTCTAATATCTGTTGGGCAAAAATACAGTGACTTTCACAAGTATTCATTTTTTCAAGCATTTATATTTCTGTCTGTTTTTGCGGCATGCTTTTGCTTCCTGCTTTCCTCTGAAAACTCACATCAAGCTGTTCTGTTTGAGACATTCGGTAAAGTGAGTGCTGGCATTCTCTACCCCCCTCCCAAACACACACACACACACTCCCAATTTGGAAACAGATGTTGTTTGTCAGATCACATCATTACTGGCTAATTAAGCAGACATCTTTCCCTTCTCTTCTCCTATCTGCCACTCTTGTATTCATGCAGATTATTCTGCCTTTGTTTCCCCACAAAGATGGAGGCATGTGCAGAAATTATTTTTTTTGTTTCTGCATTGGTTAAATAAATTTGTGCTTACACATACTCATGGAAGCACTGAGCATTATAACACACACACACACACACACACACACACACACACACACACACACACACACACACACACACACACACGTTGTGTTTTCTCATGTTTTATGGGGACTCTCCATAGACGTAATTGTTTTTATACTGTACAAACTGTATCTTCCCAAAAATGTCCCCACAAGGACAAAGATTTCAGATATTGCCATCTTTGTGGGGACATTTTGTCCACATACGTGTTTGTGTGCGTGTGTGTGTGTGTGTGTGTACACATAGACTTTCTCTGAGTATGTCTATGTAAGCGCAGACAGAAACAAAAACATGCGAGTCAACTAATTAGGTGGTCAGTGAAAAAGTTACTAGAGCTTAGGACCATAATGACTAAAAAACAAACAGCTGTTACAATGTTATATGAATAAAAAATATTGTGCAATTTCTAAGTCTCTTGACAAATAAGCAAATTTGTGACATGACTACATACTCTTTTGTATAAAAAGTCATATTTCCTTGCTGCAATTGAAGCACAAAACATGCTCTTTGGAATATTCTCAGAATATGCTGGGAAAACATGAATCAACAGGATTTGAGCATCTAGCGTCAATACCAGCTGGAGTGCATGCTTTCATTAAAGGAGAAGAGATAGCAAATATGAAAATCATGTGAATTTTCTCAATTGTTATCACTTAAATTGTCAGGCTTATAATATATTAAATATATAACTAATAAGTATTACATTTTTTTTTTTTTACAAAAATACAAAATAGAAGCTCTGGTTACACTTTACTGGTTGTCCACTTTTGTCATTCTACTAACTATAAGTAACTTTGCAACTATGTCAACTAGCAGTCATTAGTAGACTAACTGCTTAAAGGGATAGAAAAATCTGTCTTTTACTCACCCTCAAGTTGTTCCAAACCTCTATGAATTTCTTTCTTCTGCTGAACACAAAAGAATGTATTTTGAAGAATGTTGATGACAGTAGCCATTGACTAACATAGTAGGGAAAAAATACTATGGAAGTCAATGGCTACCCGTAAACTGTCTGGTTACCAACATTCTTTAAAATATCTTCTAAATAATTACAAAATTAAAATTTTTGGGTGAACTATCCCTTTAGTATCTGCTAACACTTTATTTTGATGCTTCCTCTACAGAGATTCTATAAGCAGTGCTTAGTTTGAGCCGGATCCTGTTATGGAAAATGTCCGATTTGGGATTTTTGCATTTAGGCATTTGTTTTTAAAGTGTATAATATGGTGACAGTGCATGTGTGTGAGAATGTCAGGGCAGCGAGTGCAGGTTTATAACAGATGTATTTTGGAGGTTATGTTTTGCTATTGGCCTAATTGCTATTGCCTAATTCTTAAGTTCAAAATCATTCTCATTGTTTGGTGTTTCTGGCTGCTTTTTGTTTTGCAGAAAGTTTAGAGGGAGTGCATAGGCCTAAACTTGACAAATTATTCCAATAAAAATAAGTTAATATCGCCAAAATGTCAAAAAGGCAGTCAAGCATATTTTAATTTTTCATATCCTTGAGTAAAGCTGAGGGTGTTTCTCATCAAAAGTGATCTCGAGAAGAAGGAACTAGTCTGTATCCCTGGACTGATAGTCATCAGGATGGTGAAAGAAACTCGCAGGGCCGTGCAGAAACTTGTGAATGATACTTTATAGTTATACTTTTACATCACAACGCAGAATTATTCAAATTAAGCACTGACTATATGTAACTTTACAAGAACATGTCAACTAACCCTAACCTAACAGTCTTCTAATAATCTAATGAAAGTTAGTTGAAATGTCACTCTCAGAAAAAAAGGTACAAAAGCTGTCACTGTGGCTGTACCTTTTCAAAAGGTACACCTCTGTACCTAAAGAGTGCATATTGGTCCCTCAAAGGTACATATTGGTACCAAAAGTGTACATATTAGTACCTAAATGGTACATAACCCTTTTGAAGGGTACTGTTCTAGTGACAGCTTTTGTACCTTTTTTTCTGAGAGTGTTTATTTTAAGGTGATGTAGTTACATTGTACGTACTCAAATAAGTGCTGAGTAATACTAATTAACTACATGTACTTACTATAGAGTTAATGTTAGGGTTTGGTTTAGGGTTAGTTACTTGTACTTACTAAACAGTAAATTATGCATAATTACATGTAAACGTCACCTTCAAATAAAGTGTTATCGAAAGTGAACCATCAAAATAAGGTGTTATTGAAGCTCTCACAAGCGTTCTCAAGAATTTAATGCAGAATATTTAGAGTTGGTAACTGACTGAAAGAAAAAAACTCTGTAAAGGCAAAGAGTCCTGAAACAAGATGTTGGTTGGTTGCTTTTATTTTCCTTAGTTGTGGGAGCAAGTGTGAAAGGTCCCGGTGTGGTATGTGGTGATGGAGGTATTGATTTTTAGAGCCTCTATGTGTGCGCTGTTAGTGGGGTCAGAGGTCGGGAACGTGCCCTGTTAACCCCACGACCAGTCTGGCCCCAAAGTCTGCCAAGGGATTCTGGGAGCCCAGAGTATTTATGACCAGCTCTAGCTAACCTCTGCTACCCAAAACCCCTCAGAGGCTTCCCCCACAACCCTCACCTATTCAACACTAGATCTTACTGGGATTTTTGTTGTTGTTTAGTTTGCTGATGATGAATTTAATACGTAGAATATCGGTACTTCAATGTCTGATACTTTATCTCTAATGAACAATTGGTTCAAATCTTCATGGATACATTTTATATCATTTGAGTTTGATATAATGTTGTAACTGTGTCGATTCGAGTGGCTGTACTCACACACACACATGTGGCATACAGTCGTTGATGTATTGATGCCGAAACTTTTCAGCATGTCAGTGTTTCGATGCTACACATCTGGTTTCCTAATTTTCCTCCCCCCACTCCCTCGATGTCATGACACTGTTTTGTTTTTGTAAGACGGAAAGGGAGGGAGGTGAGATGGACAAGAGGAAATACTGATGAGTGATGGTTCTGCATCTAACATATCAACAGTCTTTTTCTCATCCTTTGTTTTTTGTCTGTGGTATTGGGCATTAGTGCTATTCAAATGATAAATATATAACTTATATTCAGTTTATTCTGAAGTGTAATAATACCAACTTGCAACTGTTAAGAAAACAGTTATTGTTTGAGTTAATACACATATTATAAAGAAATTGCTGCACTGTAAAATCGAATTAGTTGGATTTACTTTAAAAAAGCATGCAAACCGATTGCCTTAAAAAAACAAGTAAGGTGAAATAGGAATAATATGTGGTACTGACAAATGCTTAGAGTTAGTATAGTTCACTTACACAAGAGTTGTAGTAACTAAAAAAGAACAGTAGAGAGTATTTGATAATTTACTTTAAATAAAATATAATTGTTACCATTGTGTTTCGCAGGCTGAATGTTGAAGTCTGTGTGACTCAAGTATGATCAATTGCAAGATTGTCACAAATATAGAGGGATTATATAAACCCATTTAAAAGTTGCACAAGGTGATTAGGACATAAGTGTTAGCAACAAGATTATAAAATATCATTAATTGACATGAAATATAGTTTTGTTATACATCATTCATTCATACATACATATACTTATATATATACATTCATACATATATATTGCTTCTTTTCCTTTGAAACCGAATTATTGATTTCGTGTTGCATCATGGGAAAGAGAATTACAATAGCATAAATTAAGTTCCAAGTGCCCAACCAAAGGGAACAATAATCGCCACAATGGTGACTAAAACATTTGAGGAAAATCAACATCAATTTATGAAGTCAGCTTATGTGATGTTCTCTCAAATTGTTCAGTTGTATTGACAATTCAACATTCAAGGAAATTAGTGAAAAGTCAATTAAGATCTTCCCCCGCCTCAAAAACCACACTCAAACTAATCAATTAATCTTAAGTAAACAAAACATAGTATGTGAATAGTACAGATTACTAGATTTTTACAATTAAGTTAAGACATTAAGTAAAGTTAACTAAAAAGTGTTAGTTAGAATCACTGTTGGATTTTACGGTGTGGTTTAGTTTCAAAACGGTGGAAATTTAACATTTGGAAATACCTTCTTATCTTTAATATTACTTTTTTCTAAATTTTAGGATTATAGTAGTAAAGTAAAATAATAATAACTTCCACCAACTAAGTATGAAATTACTGAATGTACAGGTGACCAAAATGTTTAACAAATCAAAACTATCCAATATTTTAGCTTTTTCTGGAGATTAATTCAACTCACTTCATGAGACGCATTATGGGATGCTTTTTAAACCGTATTAAATGGGTTCCTATGTTGCTTTTCTTTATTCTCTGATCTTACAGAATGATTTAAAACCTTAAAAATTCTTCAGATTAATAATAATAATTATGTTTGGTTTTGTAAAAAAAAAAAATCATACACACTATTCACACATTTGGAATCATTAAGATTATTTAATGTTTTTGAAACAAGTCTCTTATGTTCACCAAGGCTGCATTTATTTAATCCAGTATAAACAGTAATATTGCTAAATATTATTAACATTTAAAATAATTGTTTTCTGTTTAAATATATTGTAAAATGTAATTTATTCCTGTGATCAAAGTTGAATTTTCAGCATCATTACTCCAGTCTTTCAGTGTCACATGATCCTTCAGAAAATGCTGATTTGCTGCTCGAGAAACATTTCTTATTTTTATCAATGTTGAAAACAGTTTTTGCTACTTAATATATTTTTGTGGAAACTGCTGAAAAGTTTGGGGTACGAAATTATTTTAATGTTCGCTGTGATCATACGTGTCAAAGGTTTAATAGACGTATCCAAATCGCTTTAGAAATGAGATCGTGTGGATGCTTGAATCGTGAACTTTTAATGATTAATCGTGCAGCTCTATAGTGGCGTACGAATTTGTACGATTTAATTTATACGAATTCATATGATTTTTCAAAAAAGGTCACCAGGAAGGACCACCCCTACACTTACCCATCACTGGGGTCTAAACAAATCTTGCAAAAATATACAACTGAGGTAGGCCTAGTACAAATTTTTATGAATTAGTCACCTCGTAAAAAACTTACGAATTGCTGTGAGATTGCGTTGGTGAAGAAGACCTTTCTCCAGTAAATCTAAATATCACAGCTGTGCAAAACGTGATTATTAAACTTTTCCTTAGGACACAACAGAGATGTAGGGATGTTGTGCTGAAGTTGCAAGGTTTTGCAGGAGTCCCAATTAATTATGCAAGATGGGTCTAATTATGATGCAGTGAATGGATACATGGCAGAAGGTGCAAGGCAGCGAGGCTTAGAGATTTGCATGCTAAGTGGGTGGGGGAGTGACTAATGCATGTTAATGTGTGCCTGGCCGATGTGCTTTCATTCGCCTGCTTGCAGCTGTGCTCCATGATTTCATGAAGGACTAGGAAGTTTATCATAGTTAAAGTGAAAAGAATAGTACGCTAGGCACGAAACAGCACGCAAGACCTTGACAAGTGTGTTGTAAGAAAGAGGGAGAGGGTTGGAGGACAGTGGTTCAGATGCAGTGTTTATAGAGTGTCATTTGTTTAAAAAAAAGATCAAATGGTAAAACTTTAGGCAACTAGTTAGTCAGTACTGTATCCACATGTGTTTTGGGGTTCATGCAACAAAAACTGCTGGAGCCTTTTTTTAATTTTTTTGGTTGTTTTTGCTTAGTCTTTCCAAATCGTTATGGAATGAAAATTGTACATACATAAAAGTACTCAAGGGAAATTATACTTAAGGGAAAAGATGGGTTCTGTGTCAAAACATTTTCCAGATCATTTAGATCTGCTTCATGATGACCTGTGAAATATGTACTTTGAAGGTCTTAATAAGTTTGAATGTGGAAATAAAGTGCAATTAGTAATTTACGCCGCTGGACACATGTTCATCGTCTCACAAATAACAAATTTGTCACTTGTTTTGGGTTTTTGGGGGATTTAATCCTTATGTTCCGGTCATTTTTACACAGAGATGGTTTTCTTTTTCCCGAAAATGCTAGTTAATGTTATCACATTGAACTAAAACGTACTAACTTTGCTCACACAGTGTATAACAACTTCACAAAATATAATTGATTTTTTTTTTTTATGTGTTCCAGGTCAAAAATGACCACCCTACAAAAAATAATTGCTGATGCATGTTATTACCAAATATTAGACTCAATCTTTTTATCAACTTGTTTTCTTTCAGTGAGCACAGGTTTCTGTATTTCTTTTGGGAACTGTTTGATCGTAGGCATCACTAAACTGAGCTTTTACACCCCAGTTTTTGAATGAAAAAAATGAACCTCAAAAAGACAGAGATGCATCAGTGAGGCCTACGATCAATCAGTTCCAAAAATAAATACAAAACCTGTATCTTTTTGTATTTCGAACCCTAACCCTAACTACTATTCTTCTGTCAATTCTACAAAATGGTAGAGTGAGAGACAGAGAATTACTTTTGCTTTTGGACTTTACTTTGACTTTGCATTGGGGTACAAAATATGCATCATAGATAAGTAAATAAAAAATGTCTTTAAAATAAAACACTGAAATGTTGCCATGAACTACACAGGACCAACATAAAATACTCCATTTTAAAAGTGGATATACCTATTTTTACTTATTTATTAATAAGAAAGATACTAATACAAGCAAGCCATACAATTCACTTCCGGGATTGAAGTCTCTCCCTCTCCATCTACAGTAGCCTAATCCTCTTCTTCTAGCTTGGTTTACTGGTTTACAGCTTTGTTGTTGTTTGTTTCCCACAGATTTTTCTTGAAGTTTTTCCTGAAGTGTAATCAAAATTGTCTGAAAACCGCAGGGAACCCCCGAGACATGAGGAGATTTCAGGTATGGATCATTTATATGTATTTGCAAAATGTTGAAATGTTTTGTTGTCTCTAAGGCAGAACCCAGTCTCAGTGAATTTATTCCTTTTTGTCGAGTTTATTCTTTTCTCTACACTACTAAAAATCATATTCTTAATCAGCATCTTTGTTTTATATCCAGTAAAAATATCCAAACATCCTTAGAGCAAGATATATACATTACAAGGAAATTTGCATAAGATAAAGTATAAGGATTTGACAGAGAATGTATGTTGAATGTAAGATTGTAAGACAACACAGGCAAAAAACAAAACAAAGAAGCAATTGACAAAAGTCTGCAAATCAAAGAGTGCATTATGTATGCCATATGTCTCTCATGTACATTTATCTTGTTTTTAAGATATATATTAACTGGAATATAAGACAAATATACCGATGTAAGAATAGGTTTTGTTTGCAGTCTAGTGGTTGAGATTTTCAAACTGAGATTGTGAGTTTATTATCTCATGAGAAAAATCCGGAAAGTAGTAGAAGCAGGGATCATCAGGAAGGTGCTTCAGGAAGTTGTCAGGATTTGAGTGATGGGCTCCAGATGGAGGAGGTCAGGTTATGTGACCCAGGAAGTGTTCACTGGGGACCTCCTGCTTTACTTCCTCACACTTGTCTTTCACTACTGGAGCTGCTATTTGACATTTCATCCCTCACTCTTCATTTCCCTGCTGTCCTTCCCTATTCGTTTTTTTTTGGAGTGAGAATTTGCAGCATCCCTCTTATCTATTCCTCTTATGTGTGGTCACGTTGTTTTATTGTCTTCAACTCTACAATGACAATCTTTTGTACATGCGTGAGCACTAGGGCTGCACGATATATCGAAATTAAATCAACATCGCAATATGGCTTTCTGCGATTGTCAAGTTACACAAGGTGCTAGTTAATTAAATATATAAGGGCTACCGGTTATAAAGTGAAGCGATGCATTTATACACCTGATATCATGAGATGCATGCGTGGAAATGAACACAGTGCCGAGCTTCAATCTGAAACCAGCAGCACATGTTTTTATTTGCCAGCACCTCGTCTAAATAAAAGCACAATGGGTTACATTTACATTTTACATTTACATTTATTCATTTAGCTGACGCTTTTATCCAAAGCGACTTACAACTGCTATATTTCAGAGGTCACACGCCTCTGGAGCAACTAGTGGTTAAGTGTCTTGCTCAGGGACACATTGGTGTCTCTCACACCAAAGGCATGTGTCTTATCCACTGCGCCATCACCACCCTGGTTACTGTTTGGAAATGAAGAAATTAAGATGTAAATGTAAATATTGTAATTTTACATACACAGATGCAATTCTATACATATGCAATTCCCACTCACGGAACGATTCATTCTTTCCAAATATAGCTATTCAAGTCATCTGGTGAATATTTCTGTATCTTTTTGAAACCACATTAGTATGTGGTTTGAAACCTATTTAAAATTGGATTTTGGGATTTTTGTCTCAGTTTGAATGGTTGCGAGCACATAGGATCCACTCCATAGTTTAAAAGTAAGAGATAAAGAGAAGAACAGAGAAGGAAAAAATCTGGAGGAAACATGGGGGGAAAAGAGTAAGAGTGTAGATTATAGGGAGAAAAATACAAAAGGAAGAGAAGGAAAAGAACAAATAATTTCAACAATAAAGAGATGGATGTGAGAGGACTGCAATATTCTGTAATTATCACAATTTGTTGGCTGTTATTTGTGTAGTGCTCTTTATTACAAACGATTCGACAAGTGCTAAAACTATAGATTTTAAATCAACAGTAGTAGCCGTTTCTAAAGATAACATTGCAAGGATATCGCTGATCGTATTTTGAGATGAAGCAAAAGAAATTGACAGGAAGGTTTTTACGAACTACATAAATCTCCTCCTTCAAACTGTTTTTGTCATCAACATGTCTTTATTTTCTTCGTTCCAAACAGGTGGTTCTGTCCACGACGGTCAACGTGGATGGTCCTGTACTAGCTATTTCTGATAATATGTTTGTGCACAACAACTCCAAACACGGACGTCGCGCTCGCAGAATGGATTCAAATGAGACGATGGAGACCAGCATGGAATACGGTGAGATTTAGAGGAAATGCCATTGAGAAAAACCAAAGGGAGGAAGTTTTTAATCATGAAGTCAGAAGGGGGGCTCTAAATTTGCTCATTCTGTTGCAAGACAGTATCTATATGGTCATTTAGGACTTACTGGGGGGCGTTTATCAGACCTTGCGTGATCATTTCTTGCATTTTTAATCACCTTTTCATTCTCTCTCCACTTCAGCTACTCCCTGTATCAAAGCCATCAGTCCCAGTGAAGGTTGGACCACAGGCGGCGCTATGGTAATTGTGATTGGGGAAAACTTCTTTGACGGTCTGCAAGTGGTGTTCGGGAGCATGTTAGTGTGGAGCGAGGTATGTGTATCCAAGCCAGCTTTGACTTCTAATGAGGGAAGCTTTTGTAATATTTGAATAATTGGCTCAATGATTGAGTACCAAGAATCTGTAACCAAACTTTTCTGTCATTATTTCATGCAGCTAATCACTCCTCATGCCATCCGAGTTCAAACTCCTCCTCGACACATTCCCGGGGTTGTAGAAGTTACGCTGTCCTACAAATCTAAGCAGTTCTGTAAAGGAGCTCCAGGGCGCTTCATTTATACAGGTAAACTGTATAATATATAATAATAATACATTAAATATACATTTATACTGGTTTTAAAACATACACATAGACATCCACACTCACGCAGAATTGCATATTTAAAGACAAGTATATTATGTTAAACCAGTGGTTCCCAACCCTGTTCCTGGAGCCGCCACAACACTGCACTTTTTTAATGTTTCCACTCATTTCAGGTCTTGGAGTCTCTACTAATGAGCTGATGACCTGAATTAGATGTGTTTGGTTAGGGAGACATACAAGTGCTGCGTCCCAATTCCCCTACTTATACAATGCCTAAAAAAAGTATGTTTTTTGTGAAAAAAAAGTACATACTTTTGAGAGTGTAGCAGAATAGTACGCAAGATTTTGGACATATTGCGTCTTTAACGGGCAGCTCTGTCGCTTAGTTACGTGCATCTGTCACCGTTTAAACTGCCCTGTCAATCATCTTGTCACAGTTAAAATCCCCCAAATTTGATTTAATTTAATTTCCTACCGAATCTGAGAGAAATGTAGTTGCACGTTGATCTGCCAGTCGTGGGTCTTTTTTTATGCGGAGACTCTCCTCATGTGTCTGCATAATGATGCATTTAAAAGTTAATGTATCATTATAAAAGTTAAAATATATAATGTGGATAACATTGAACAAATATATTTTCATCAGTTTGATCCTGATAATTAATCACTCAAACCTTTATCTAAACCTCTCTACTTAACCGTCACTCTAGTACATATGCCATGTTTGTAGTTTTTTTAAACACTTTTTATTTGTGTTTGTAGTTCTAATCGAATCCTTATCCAACACGCAATATTATCCGTTAGCGTGTGCATGGATCTGCACTTTGGATTGTAACCGGAAAAAGACCATCTTCTGTATCTTTAGAATACTAATTTCAGCATACTACTATTTGGGACGCACTAATTCTAATTTCGCATACTATTTAGGATGGACTGATAATATCAATCAGGACGAGAGTGGCTATGGATTCATACATAAATCCCTTACCTGATTCCTTTTCATTAACTACATACAATGGGATTTATTCAGATTTTCAGGTATTTTAAAGTAAATAATGGATTCTCACTAAGTATTGTTATCTCTAGCACTGAATGAGCCAACTATTGACTACGGCTTCCAGAGACTTCAAAAGCTGATCCCTCGCCATCCTGGTGACCCCGACAGATTGGCAAAGGTTAGTAAATACTGACGTACATATAACCGTTAACTCAAACACAGAAGTACACACCAACAGACCCACAGATATGTCATATTTATCTACTCTCTCTGGAACTGATTTTCTATATTTTAGGAAATGTTACTTAAAAGAGCAGCAGACGTTGTTGAGTCACTCTATGGAAATTCCACCAGCAATCAGGTAACCACTGAATTGCAGTAAATATATGCAGTAGATATAAAAATACTGTCTGTGGCATGGAAACAAACACTGAGTGTGTTGACCACATACATTGGGGTCCAAATGCCTGAGATCAATAGTGAACATGCTTCTATTTTGTTTCAAATTACATTATCATCAGCATAACAATTTGGGTAAAAATGGAACGGAAATTGCAGAAATCCATCAATATTATGTCAAGATCCATTTTATCTAGCATGATTTGAAAATGTTCCATAGCACAACATGTGTACTTCAATGGGAGTAAGGAAATCTGGTTAATGTAACAAATCAACTTATTTGATTTGCGAAGTTTTGAATCCAATGTGGTCTCAGGCTTTTAGAACATTCAAAATAATATACGCACATCTAAGAAATGCTTGTTCATATAGCAACAAATTAATGTTTTTACAAAATGCCTTTTCAATTTACTGACTCAACTCGTACCTGCAGGTCAAACAAACATAATTTTGTCCTCTTTTCTTCAGTATTACAAATGGGTGAAGCTTACCATCACGATATAAAATACAAAGGAACATAAAAAAAAAAAAAAACACCACAATTAAAAATAAAATAAAATTTAAAAAATGCTGCTTTCAATCCATACAATCCAACAACGTTTCTACTCCATCTGTCTTTAGTGATCAACATAAAATCACAAAAATATGTTTTGTATCATAATCCAGGTTCGGTCCTAGTGGGGTCAGTGTTTGCAAAATATAAATATAATACAAATATAGTAAGTGTCCCTCATGTCAAATCAAGTGCTTTATACAACAGAAATTGTATAAAGTTGTAAAGTAACAGAATTAATGATGCAAACTTTAAAATTCAAATTTTAAGTAAAATTTTAAACAAAAATTCTGCTGTAAAGCAGCTGTAGCAAAATCATAGTGTCATTATTTAACTTAATTCAGTAACTGTGTAAAGTTCATTCATTATGAAATATAAAAGCAGCTCTACTGAAGACAAGTAAGAGATGTTTATGTTCCCTCCTCTAACTTGATCAATTACGATATACCTCAGTGAAGACACAGAATCATTTACTTCCTTAAAATGTGCAGTCACAAGGCTGTGTTGGTCCAGATTTGTAATGCAGCTTCTGTGCTGAGCAATCTTTGTTTTTAAAGATATTTGGGCCAGGTTTTCATCAAATAAATCAAATATTTTCTGTTTGTTTGACCTGATGAAGATGCTTTTCAGGTCGGTAAATTGGAACTGTTGGCAGTCTTAGACCACAATGTATGTGGTCACTGTATGTATGCTGAATTGATTTGTCTGTCTCCTGTTCATATCGAGAGAAATGAAGTGATGTCACCCAATAGGTTTTCCTGTTGTGTATTGCCGTCAATCAAAACCTGTCTTTGACATTGTGCTGTTGCAGGACATGTTGCTGAAACGGGCTGCAGATATAGCCGAGGCTCTTTACAGCGTGCCTCGACCTCACAGTCAACTGCAGGCCATGCCGAGTTCCCCTGTCCATGGCAGTGTCATGGGGCTCAACTCTTATCCCACACAGCTGGGTGTAAGCATCGGGGAACACGGGCAAACCAGTAGCCAAGGTAAGGATCTGAAGACATTTACCCTAAGATTCAGTCTTAATTAATCAGTGTTATAGATGACCTATAGATGTCAATAACCCTCATCTCAGCACATTTATAGAGCGCTGACATATTTTTGTAGGCCAACCCAGAAGTTAGGATCACACTGGTTACCTCAACAAAAACCCAATAGGATTTGTCTTTTTAAATTATCGCAAAAAATAAGCTCTGTGATCAACAAATACTTGCATGTTTTGTCCATTAAGATAATTTGAACAAATGAACACAACTTTTATGAAGCCTAAATAAAATTGTCACTTTCAGTCTTTATTTAACCTTCTGGTGCTGCTCGTGTGGCTGTCATAAATGCCTTTTTTAAAAATAAAATGAATGTACCATATTTTAGTTCGATAATGTTTTTTTATCTAATGTTTTGTATTTTAGGGGATTTTATGGTACTAAATTATATTTATGAAGTATTTACAGTGCTGGTCAGAATTATTTGCCCCCTTGGTAAATATGATCAATGATGGCTGTAAAAAATAAATCTGCATTGTTTATCCTTTTGATATATTTTTTTTTAAAGCACAAATCTAACCTTTTATTTAAGTAAAAGAATTGAAATTGGGGGGAAAACACATTATGAAATAAATGTTTTTCTCCAAAACACGTTGAGAACAATTATTTTCCCCCTTTCATTAAATACTTTTTGCAACCTCATTTCTCCAAGATAACAGCTCTGAGTTTTCTCCTATAATGCCTGATGAGTTTGAAGAACGCCTGACAAGAGATCAGAAACCATTCCTTCATCTCTCCAGATCCTTCAGATTCCCAGATCCATGTTGGCGCTTCTTCTCTTCAGTTCAGCCCACTCATTTTCTATAGGCTTCAGGTGAGGGAACTGGGACGGTCATGGCGGATGCTTGGTTTTGTCCTCAGTGACACATTTTTGTTTTGATTTTGATGTTTGTTTTTGGATCACTGTTCTGATGGAAGATTCAACCGCGGCCCATTATAAGATTTCTAGCAGAGGCCGTCAGGTTTTGATTTTTTATCTGTTGGAATTTGATCGAATCCATGATGCCATGAATCTGAACAAGATGTACAAGACCTCTGGCAGAAAATTAGGCCCACAGCATTAAAGATACAGCAGAGTATTTCATTTTACACATGGGGTACTTCTTTATCCCTGTATGAACCAAACCCATATTAAGTGTTTGCTGCCAAAAAGCTCTTTTTTTTGTTTCATCTGTCAAAAATTTTCTGCCAGAGGTCTTGTACAACTTGTTCAGATTCATGGCATCATGGATTCGATCAAATACCAACAGATAAAAAATCAAAACCTGACGGCCTCTGCTAGAAATCTTATAATGGGCCGTGGTTGAATCTTCCATCAGAACAGTGATCCAAAATCAAAACAAAAATGTGTCACTGAGGACAAAACCAAGCATCCGCCATGACCGTCCCAGTTCCCTCACCTGAAGCCTATAGAAAATGAGTGGGCTGAACTGAAGAGAAGAAGCGCCAACATGGATCTGGGAATCTGAAGGATCTGGAGAGATGAAGGAATGGTTTCTGATCTCTTGTCAGGCGTTCTCCAAACTCATCAGGCATTATAAGAGAAAACTCAGAGCTGTTATCTTGGAGAAATGAGGTTGCAAAAAGTATTTAATGAAAGGGGGAAAATAATTGTTCTCAACATGTTTTGGAGAAAAACATTTATTTCATTATGTGACCCATCCCCCCCCCCCTCCACACACACACACACACTTTCAATTCTTTTACTTCAATGAAAGGTTAGATTTTTGCACATTTTTAAAAAACTTGAATTAACTATGCAGATTTATTTTTTACAGCCATCTTTGATCATATTTACCAAGGGGGCAAATAATTCTGACCAGCACTGTATAAAATCCATTTCACTTGAGCATAGACCTGAAAATGTAAATAATGTAAATAAATCTTGAATGCTTTGGAGCACAGAATAGTTAGGTCTCTTTTTAAAGACACTTTTTAAAGAAAGTGAATTTAAAAAAAGTTATTAAAGTTAAAGTTTATTGTTATGAAAAATGTACAAAAATACTATTTTAAATTTTTACATGAAGTATATATTTTCCAAATCATGTTTTACTTTTAAACACACCGAAAAATCAAAGCTGTAAATCTAAACAAGTTGTGTTCCAAATCTGAGGTTGATATCTCAAAAAATGAACTTTCAGTAAGAATTTGTTTCTGCGCAGTACCAAACATCTCCACTAGATGAAATTAGTTCCCCATTCATTTACAAAGTGACCACAAACAATACAAGTGTGACTTTTTATTTTTCTGGACTATTTAATCTTTTCAAGTCATGTCGTGTGTGTGTGTGTGTGTGTGTGTGTGTGTGTGTGTGTGTGTGTGTGTGTGTGTGTGTGTGTGTGTGTGTGTGTGTTTGTTCGTGTGTGTGTGTGTTCACATAGAATCTTTACCAAGTTTCGTACCATTCCGATGAAGTAAAATATTTAAAAAATGCCGCACCAGAGCTTTAAAAGCATTTTGTAAGAGCTTGATTATTGTTTGGTTGATTAATTGAGTAAAGTATTCTGATTTCTCTCTCTTTTATTCAAGGATACAGTCGCAGTTTGTCTCCACGTGGCTACCCATCAGCATCGACCCCTCAGCAGTCAGGCTATGGGTCCAACGGGGGCATGAGTTACGGGGCAGTGCCCATGAGCAGTCTGGGTGTTTCAGGGTCACCTGGCTTTAACAGTGCCTCCCCAAACAGCTCTCCTTATGCTAGTGAGTTTCAATTTTGTTGTCTTCCACTCAAAAAGTCCCTTTTCACCTTTTTTTAAGTCATTTTTAATAATCCTCCTGCTGGAAATGCAGTGAATTTAGACCGTCAGATAAAATGTTGGTATAATTGAAGCACCTTTTTTTTTTCAGTCATGCCATCTAGCCCCACTGTACCAGGCTCCAGTTCCTCATCCTCCCTCTTGCCCTTCTCATCTTTCCCATCCTCTACCAAACAAAAAAGTGCCTTTGCTCCAGTCCTGAGACCACAGGGTTCACCGTCACCCGTTTGCCAAACTTCAGGAGGCACCAGCTTTAGAGGTATACTGTAACTACAGCTATGAAACCAAATGAACAGATCTGCTTTCTAAGTTTTAGCTTTTAAATGTTTTTTCCCCAAGGTACACTCTCTGTACCCTACTAGGAGTTAATTTAGTCCCTCCAAAAGGAGTAAAATTGTTCCCAGTTCCTGCGGTGTTAACACGCCAAAAAGTGTATACTTCCGCCAACAGTTATATGAACTATGAAACGTTCCTCTGTTGCGAAAGACCCTATTGGCATCAATGGTTCCATGAAGAGCCTTTAACATTATTGAACCTTTTCATTGCACTAAAGATTATTTATTTAAAAAATGGCTCATGATCACTGAAAGGTTCTTACGAAAACCAGGGCCGGAGTTTCTTTATATTGTGACATAAGCAAAATACATTTTTGGGCACCCCCAAACCTCGCCACGCTGGCGGTTGGAAACCTTGTATGACCAACACTGCTACTTTTCAGGAAATGGATGATTTTTAAAAAATAAACATTGTGTTATCAAAGTTGATATTGTGGCTTTATATATGATCATATGATTGCATGTGTCATTATATTATTAACACTTTATCAAAATTAAGCTAAAATGAAGTTACAAAGGTTTTGACCAGCGAATGTCGTGTATTTTTAAAGATTATGAAGTTTATTGTTGCTATGTGGGCGCCCAGTTTTTTCTGTCATTTGGCCAAAATCTCATGTTATAAAAGATGAAGCTGCTACACACAGACTATTTAAGACAGTATTGGCTATGACTCAACGACAAATCCTAGACTTAGACACTCTTCTCCGCGCCTCAAATACATAGAAAATTAGTATATATATATATATATATATATTTGTAGTGTTTTTTGAGTAAAGAAAATGCTGTACATAATCAAACAACCAGTTCTTTAGCGTGAGAGCGCAATTCCAAAGTAGCGCCGATGGGAGTGTAAAGTCCTGCACGTGATCTACTGACAACGTGCAAATTGCGTGCAGCAACATGAAGAACATCGGATCATTTCTATAATGACCAACGCAATCTACCGAGAGCAGTGCGAATTAGCGTCTCGTTTAATACATGCTTTTTTTGGGCGGTAAATAATGGCACAAATACCAGTAAATTGACTTGCGCAAACCTTAGTAAATCACCTTGCGTGATTCATTTAAAAACTCTCCTCCCATACATTTTACATCTGAAAGGGAAACTCCTACAAATGCATATGCAATAAGTTCAGCCACAAAAATAAACCTGTCAACGCCTTTTCAGCGCTAATTTTTCACTTTGTGTCTTTAGTAAATCCTGACCGTAGTTTTTAACGTCAAAATTGCGCTGGAGCAAACTGTTAGTAAATCTGGCCCTAAATGTCGTTTAGAAGTTTAAACTGCTATCTGTCAAAAGTAACTTATTTCTTGCTACCAGTATACAGGAACTGTGCAGGCATAGCGTATGAATTGTTTATTTAATCATCTATTTGATATAGCTGCATGTTACTGCCATAATGGAATAACTTTTTTTTTTTTTTTTTCATTTCCAGCAATGACAGGTCTCGTGGTTCCTCCAATGTAGAGGACGAGTCTCTTCCAGTCCTAAGCTTTACAGCCAGTGGCCAGAACTGGACTGACACAAAAGTTGTCTCTTTCAAGCCACGCTGAACAACAGCTGTCATGAAGAATTAAAGACAACAAGGACATCATTTAAAACACTTTTGGGAACCTTCTTGAGAGATATCCACTCTATGCACACGTTTTGCCTCTGATTGTGAAGGGATGGTGTTACTTAAAGGTTCTTCCACCCACAAAATGCCAAAAGAGCTATAATTTGAGAACGCGAGACTTGAGACTGTTACACATGTTTAGCCGTGTGCTCTCAACAGACACACTGGTCAATAGACTTTCACCACAGTAGATGCCAGTATGGGATGTCAATTGTGTCAAAACTCAGTCTTTTTTTAATATACTGATAGATACACATCCCTAAACTGAAATTGTGTTTTTAAAAGTATATATATTTATCAGGATTTTCATTTAGAAAAACAGAAAGTGTTTATTTAGGTTTAGGTTTATGAACTGATTACCTCATATATTGACTTATTTAATGACAAAAACTATATAAGTTATATTTTTTGGTTAAGTACTAATATAAGGAACCATGATTGTATTTGCTATTATTTGGTATTGTTATCTAAATGTATTTGTTTTTCTGTAAACATTTTTATAGGTTGTCATTTTGCTATTGATATTAAAATAGTGACTGTAGATTTTTTACATGTAAAAGTTTTGTTGTTAAATATATAGATGATATTTTAATTCTTTTCCAACTTATTTATAAACATGTTTTCACATTTGTATCCCTTTCAAAATATTTCTGACATGCACTAAAATAACAGATTTACTCATGGCATTATTTCTCTTCCACATGACCAGTCATTCCTTTCTATTTATTCCTTTTAGTAATCATTAAAGAGTTTATTTTTCAATTTTTATGTTATTCCAAACAAACCAGGGTTTCTTTCAAAGGCAGGGTTGTAACTATGGATATATATTTTTTAAATAGACATATTAATCTGTGTTATCAGGTGAAGGTCACAGAAAAATGTAATTTTTTTTTTATAATTTGATGTTGCTGCCTATAGAACTGATACAGTATTGCTCTTCTCTTTTCCCCCATTGTTCCTCAGTGAGTTTTGTCATTAGCATTAGTAAACAGGATCATATTGGCCACCAAATTAATGTTATGCATGAAAAGAACATCTGTTTAATTAGTGCATTGAACAAATTGATATGTGCGCTTAACATATTCTACCCGAATGTATTTACAGCACACAGACATCTGTTTTGATAAAAAATAGTCACCAAAAACAGTGAATATGATCAAATTATTTGAGATGCAGAAAGTACATTTGTAATGCTTTTTTTATTATTATTCTCATCAACAGTGAGTAAAAATGTCGATTTGAATAAATAGGCCTACAGCCATTCTGCCCTTTCCTCACAGGATATGTTGAGTTAATCTCAGTAATTCATGGCCAACATCCGGCATAAATACATAATATGTAAAATGCAGGTATGCATTCGTTAAGTTCTGCTGTGATACCTACTGAGCTGCAGATTTTTTGGACAAAGAGGGTTAAATGGGGGTAAAGGTTTGGGCCATGGATTTGGAGGATAAAGCTGCTTTTTGTTTTTTAGCTCAAGGCCGTTTGCTACATTTTGACAAATCCTTTTTGAGGTACGTTATAACTCTTCCAGATTCACGCCTCCTCTCTGAGTCCCCTGGGTGTCAATGGCAGATGGAATACACAGAAAGAGTCCCTTGTGTGTTTCTCCAAACATAACAGAACGTCTCTCTTACGCACACATGCATTCAGTACATTTTAGCCACATGTCCACTTTCACATAGATTTGTAGTGCATGCACTTCGCATAAGATATTTTATTTACTCACATGCTTCCAAAGACTGTCTGAATTTGTGACATCAAGAAACCAATACTTTATAATATGCTAAAACGGTTTTTATTTTATTTTTACTTGATATATATATATATATATATATATATATATATATATATATATATGTATGTATTACTGAAAAAACTGGTCACCATCATGATCAAATATCAAGAGAATAGTGTCAATTCTAAAAGTATGATATAGGATTTAAAAACTAAGGATAATTTTCTTAAGAGAGTATCTCAGTTTTCTCATTCTGCCTTTTTTATCTCAACCATCCACCTTATTTTTCACAGTCGTTTGTAAATTGAACTGGCTTCTGCTGTCATCTGCTTCCAGGTAGCCTATTTTTAACTACAAAACAGCTTGTTATGCTGCTTGATATTGCAAACTATTTCAAATTCTTACCATATTTTTTGAATGTATTGTTTTAATTATAACACACTGGTTTGTGGCGCAAATAGTTTAGCTTCCAAATTAAAAAATAAGGTGTGACAGTACACAATTAAATAAATAATTACCATATAGCAATTAATGTGTAATAACTGTCAAAATCCAAAACATAAGAAAAACATAACACAACCTAAAACATGCAGTATAGCCTAATTGCTCTCAATTACAAAATGTAAACTCTAGAGAAAGAAGATGGAGACAGAAACGCACACACACACACAAAGCTAGGAATTAAGATGTCTGAATACAATATATATAACTACAGGATAAATTTTTTTTAATAACTATAGGGAAAAAATAAATAGTGCACAATGCACGATATCTGAAATATGAGACGATTTAAAGAGTTCAATTTAGGTGAATGTCTTAATTATGCTGAGACGGTTGCTGGTTGAATGACAAATGAAACAAATCTGACAGATGGACAGCACACAATACCCAGCAATGGTGGTGGTGGTGGTGGTGGTGGTGGGGTGGGGGGGGGGGGGGGTCCACTAGCTAATTGTGTTGGAGTCAGTTGGTCATCAATCACCCTGAGCTGTAAAGCAGCATTCAGTCTATGGCACTGATGTAAAAGCATGCTTGATGTCATGTAATATCATTAGCTATATGTTTAATTCACCATTCACAGATGAGCACCGCAGCAGCGTATGCGTGACAGAAGAGGAAGATGGCAGTTTGAAAGTGATTGTTGGTCTCGTTTGGGTGGTTATAGGCTCAATAGCCAAATTTGAAATGATAAGAAGTCTTAAAATAGCTGTCTAAAAAGACTAACAAAAAAAAGGAAAATTCTGGACATCAAAGGCTCATGCTTAGGTAATATCTGTCATTCATATTTCCCATATATAGCTGTATATATATATATATATATATATATATATATATATATATATAGCCTATATATTACTGAAAATATTGTAGAGGATTCCATCAATAAAAACAAAACCTGCTGTATGTGTGTATAAATGTATGTGTGATTAAATATGCAAAGCCATATATGATGATTATTCATTAATTAATAGGGGTTGCGGATGTTCTCTCTCATGCATTAATTACATCCGCATTAGCATATCAATTAGATGAATCAGAGATCATGTAATTAAAGCCCAAGTAGGAGCACCTGCTGCCTCTGTTTATGTTTGTGTATGTGATATCCTTTGGCTGAGCGTACACTTGTCAATCAATTGCCTCTTTATTCTGTTTGCCTCTGATGGAATGTTTCACATTTAGATATTTTACGAACATTTCTTTTTTACATTTCAAGTAGAAAAATCAATTCAATTAAATTAAAATAACTAGTACCCTAATTATTTTGTGATTTACATGGCATGCAACATCGTTTCACAAAAGAACACATCTTAATTAGAGGAAGGGTTTTCCACACAAACATCTGATAAAATCTAAAATACATGAGCTCTTGAACAGCAGTCCTCTTGAATCAGTCCGCTTGCTCAAACTACTCATGGCTTTTGAGATGGGTCCATCTGCTGGCCACATGATCAAACAACTCTGATTGGCTCCCTGCTTGCAGTTTCAGCTACATTACACATAAGTGTATTTTCTAACGTAACAACTTTAAAAACTACATTTTATTCTCCATCAATCTTAAAAAATGATTGTGTCCACAAAACCCTCATTAACAGACTCAAAACCCTTTGAAGCTCAACATGATACAGTCACATGTATAAATGGATACACTTGATTGTAAAATGTACAACTGGATTAGTTTACACACACTAAATATAGTCTATATGATCATCTATCCTTTGTGCCTATGTTTCCTATGCATGCGTCCACCGTACGCTCCATTTACTTCCTCATTCACTTGTCTCTTTTCGTCACTTTCATTATTTTCTTTTTCGTCTCTCTTTCTGTATCAAACTGATTCAATGCTCATTATTCATTTTTCTTCCAGTTAAACTCATCAGGTTTAGTGGACATAGGTAATCTCTTCCTGGCATCCCAGCAGCAGCGCAGGGTCAGTGGTGGCTTCTGCGATGTGATTGGCCAGGGTCCACTGGATGGGATTCACAATCACCGGAAGAAGGGTGGTCTCAGGCTCACGGCAAGGAGACTTGAGTTGAGATGAGACTGGGAATCTGCCTTGATGTCCTTGGACCCTGGACAATAGGAGAGAGACCATGAAGTCAAACCAGCTGAAGAACAGGGCCCACCGCACCTGGCAGAGGTCAGCCGGTGACAGATATTCCAGGTGGTCAGTAATGATGAGGAAAGGATGACAGGGACCCTCCACTCCTTGAGTGCCAGCTTGATTGCAAGGAGCTCCCGGTTGCCAATATCATAGTTCTGCTCCACCAACGAAACTTCCCAGCGAGAAGGCGGCACAGGTCACCAGACGTCCTGTTTTTCCCGGGGCAGTCCCGTCTTTCAGCTCTATTTTTAGTCTCCTGACTTATCATGAAAAATAAACGTTTTTTTTCTCATGAATTAGCATGTTGCTAGCATGGTTTCTGAAGAGCCTTTTTGAAGCCCAAAGTGGGCGGAGCCGGCTGTCACCATCTTGGCAGCGTGTCACCGCCTGTCACTCCCGGATAACCAACAAGGAGGGAGGCGGGATTAGCTGAGGTGACGCGACGCTAACAGAAAGCAGACAAATGGCTAGTAGTGACAGCAGAGACAATCCACAAGTGCCCACGCCCTTAATTATGCAAAATGTTAAGGTTATGAAAAAAATTCACCCCCCTCACAGTTGTCATGGAGGGCAAAATTAGCTATATAGACCAAAACCATTTTTTGTACCAGGCTGTAAACATTTTTTTCTGCTGTAAATTTGGGCATTTTAACATGGGAGGCCCTATGGGATTGACTCTCTTTTAGAGCCTGTCTCTAGCGGCCAGTCGATGAATTGCAGTTTAAGTCACTTCCGTGTTGGATTCAAGAGAGAGAACGGAAGGTTGCCGCTTGGTTATAACACATTGCTGACAATAATTATCATGTTGCTAACATGTTTTAACATGTTGGTAGCCTGAATTAGCATGTTGCTAGCATGATTTAACATGTTGGTAGCATGAATTAGCATGTTTCTAAAATGATTTAGCATGTTGCTAACATGTCCTAAGCTAGTTGCATGGCTTTGCCAGTTACATATAAATTGTGGATGAAGCTTATACTCTATTACAGTTATTGTATGCTATTAAAGAATTGACCTGCTCAATGAAAGCGTATGGGAGTTTTATGATTTTAACATGTAAATTAACATTTTTGGAGCTCGCTTTACCATTGCTCACAGAGTCAGCAATTTTTTTTGTGACGCAAAGTTACGAATCTGATAAAGTGCATGAATTTGAAGACCTTTTTGCATACAATTCTGTTGTTTATGGCCATAGTTTTTGGTCAGCTGACTGCATTGCAAAATTTATCAAGAAGGCTATGATCCAAAATTTTCTTCTGCTCGCACCAAATCTGAGGCTATAATATATGTATATATAGATAGATATATAGATAGACAGATATACTTGTGTGTAAATAGTTTTCAAATGTCAAGGGCTCTGATGGAGAGGTTTGATTGAACATCAACAAAGATAGGCTACTGGTAGTAGGGAAGGAGGAGTGGCCAGAAAATCTCTGTTTATTGAACACAAAAATAAAACACGGACACAACAATGGCTTGAATCAACAACAAACGCAGAGTCACTCTCGGGTCTCGCTGGCAGACAACAGGTTATTTGATGACACCTGTTAGTCTCAGTTACACACAGGTGTTCCCTTACCGATCTCCCGATCTCTCTCTCTCTCCGCGCCTGATTCAACAAATGTGAACTATCCCACCGTCCATCTCTAAAATGCTCAATGTGGCCTATGATTTACTATAATAAACGTATCTAGAAATGAGTGCTCATTAAAAAATATGCCAGTATAATTCCAGGAGGTCACGTGCCAGCTGAGCAATTATTATTAAGATAATTATGATAACACTAACGGATATAATACTAACCTCCTTATATGGGAAAGAGTAAAATGAAAGCTCTCACCCGAGAAAAGAATTGACATCTGACAGAAAGATCAATGCTTTTAAAACTACATATCTCCAATTTTGCATTTCAAACAAAAATGTTTAAATAATGAAAAATACCAGCTGTTATTATTACTTCCAGTTCATTTGTCACACTATATTCCACATTCTTGCTTTTACAAAAAAAAATTAAAGAATGCAAAATCTGTCTACGTAAAAAATAAAAAACAGCCAATGGCGTTAGGAGGTGTGGCATTTATTGTTAGATGTAAGGAGAGATGTTGTGTTAGAGGTGTAAAATATCGAAGATATTTGGTTGCAACATGTGGAGCAAACATGAATATTCATGAGTTTCCTGTTTCATGCAGTTACCATGAAATCAAATGTACACTTATAATTTTTTATGAGATAATGCAGTTATTATTATAGCTAATGAATTATCAGTGCACATTATATATTTTTATTCACACGCCCTCATAATTTTTAAGCAAAATAACTTCCCCCTTCCTCTTGCAACGACATCTCTTCTCTGATGATGTTTGCACCGGAGCAGAGGTGGGACAGTAACCTCTTCCCTCAGAAACCTGCAGACGACAATGATCCAATCAATTCCCAATGGACATAATCAATTTCTACCCTATGCTTCTTTTTTTTCTCATTCAAGAAGCGTTTCACATATACCTCACACTAGAGGGGGAAAAAGAGTTGGTAAATCATTTCAAAAGGCTTTAATATTAAATTATGAAATCTAAGGCCTGGTTTCACAGACACAGATTAGATTAGTCCTTAGTTCAATTAGGGCACTTAAGTAGCTTTTATAAATGTCCCTAAAAACATTACTGCTGTGCATCTTGAGACAAAACAATAGCACTGACATATTTTAAGACAATTCAGTGCAAGTTGCTTTCAGTTAAAACAGCTCAAACATGCATTTTAGTCTGTGACTAGGCTTACGCCTGGTCTCTGAAACAGGCCATTCATGTTTTAACCATGAACAGGAGCACCCTATTGACATCTTGTTTTTTCTTTTTTCTTTCTTTAATTATTTTTTATTGAAAACAATGCACCATCATTTTAGAGACAAAAACACCTGATGCAATGTGAATCAGATCAGTTTGACAAAGTGATGGAACTATGTGTTGGTCAATTTGTGAAATAAGCAACCATGCAGTAGCCTACTTTTCACTTTTAGTTCTAGTCTACAATAATCATTAAAAAATTAAATAATAATAATAGTAAGGTCATATAGTAATTATGCACATTTATTGTAAATGTCAAATATAAAAGTTACTCAATAGAATTGGGTTCTTATTTTATTTTATTTTTTTTAGGGCTGGGCAAGTTAACGCGTTATTATCGCGTTAACATCGCGTTCACATGCAGAGGGAGCATGTGAAACCCGGGGAGCGGTTGTAGCAATCACAGCGCTTGCGGTACGCGTAGAATTGACGTTACATTTTTGGAGAGGTGCACGTCAGGGTACGCCGAAGTGTACGCGCGCTACACAGCAACAGCGTGAGTATAAAGTATAAATTGTTTTTTTTACTCTGTTTAATGTAATCTTACGTGGGAAACCATGGCATGACCAAACCTAAGCTACTATAAGTAACGTTGGTCGACTTATATAGTAGTGATCATGACCTCTGACTACTACATAGACTGTTTCTGCTGCTCCCTGATAAAAGATACCTGTTGATACCTTTTCAGAAAAAAAAACAAGAAAACTGGACTCGTTTTAACATACTAGATAAAAGGTAATGCCCTGGCAGTGGCAAATAGCTTTGTTTAAATATTTGATTTGATTACATTAATGTTTAAGTTGAGATTTGAGATTACTGTGTAAAGGGAATACTGCTGGTATAAAAGCACCTTATTTGTTTAAAGTTATTGCACTTTTGTGTATATAGCAGTACATTTAAATCAAAAGTGCGCAATACACTACTTTAGAAGTCATTATTCAATTTTGCCCATAACAATGCGATTAATGGCGATTAATCGCAAGAAAACCATGCGATTAATCGCGATTAAAAATTTTAATCGTTGCCCAGCACTCATTTTTTTGCTAAATAAAGAGAACAACTGATAAACAACTGATAAAGCTATGTGTTAAAGATTCATTCTCAAATGAGAAAACACGAGACATTAATTTGGAACTAATAATTTGGAATTTCCATACATATTTACCAACGAATATAGTCTTATCATACTGGACAAATGAAAATTGCTCCAAAACTTGTTATATTGGTTATATTGTTGGTATTGGTCATTATTAGGCTACATACATAACTCATCACCTCCCAATAAGATTTTTTTTTAAAAAAAGGTTGCAAAGAAAATGTTGAGGTGAGGATCTATCCACAATGGTAATTTTTTAAATCAAAAACAAAAGACTAAGGCACTCAGTAGAACCAGGAAACAACAAATGATGTTTTATTAACAAGGTTCGGGAGGAGCAGGTGCAGATAATTAACCCAATCAGCACAAGTGGAGATCAATCAGTAATCGACTCAGGAGAAGATAAATAACAGCAGAACCCACTTGTGTTTCTTGACGGTTTATCAGCATCCCACCTCCACCCCATCTCCTCACTTTTAGTTCCATCTCTAGTTCCATCTCTAGTTCCATCTCTAGTTCCATCTACTCTTACCAACGGGGGGAGTACTGTGGGTTCGGGCAGAAATTCAGAGCTCGGAGCCCTCCACCCGGACAGCACGCCAAGGACGCATAACCTTTACCATAATAATTATATGTAGATGTGAACTCGTGAAACGGGAATAAAACACCATACACGATGAGAACAGACCAAGAACCAAACAGGTTCACCTATGTATGTATGTATATACTGATGCACATGTGATCAGGTCTAAAAACTCACGTGTTCCTCAAGGGGACGATCCCCCTGAGTGAGGAGGATCTGTAGCTACTGCTGATAGAACCATATACATCTGTTCTTCTGTCACAACAAGGTGGTTGCAAAGACAGAATTAAGGCCAGGATCTATTAACTAAACACAGGAGATGAAATTGAACTCAAAGTAGTAACAGACAACAACAACAAAAAAAACAAGAGTGTTTACACATTGTGCAATGCGGGACACATTCATATTTGACATGAGAAATTCAGGTCTCCCCCTATTATTTTGGGAATAAACAAATAAAATGCAAGTATAGATTAAACATTTGTATAAACTGCCTGGTTGAAAGCTGAGCTGTGTCATAAAGTCGTTATTGTGAGGTATAAATTTGCAGATGCTACTTACCTGAAGGAGCTGGAATATTTATAAAATGTATAAAATAAATAATGTTTAGTGCAGTATATTTTTTAAATATATAACATCACCTGACATGTCTGTTCAATTAAATGAGGGGCTGAAGTGGGTGTGACCTTTTGCTTAGGGGTGGAGTAATCCTTTAATGAAGCAAAGCCACATGTTGAAATAACTTTATATTAAAGGGGTGGTAAAACACATTTTTTCGAAGGCTTGATTGTGTTTGTGGGGTGCACTGTAACATGTGTTCATGCTTCGTTTTTAAAAAATTGCATTATTTTTCATATATTTTACCTTTATTCTACACTGCTCTGTCCCTCCCATAGACAGTAAAAGAAATGGACACCCTTGATTTCAACGGAGAAAACTGAAGCCCGATTTGAGCACTCACTTCCTGATGGCTGAGCGACTGCGCAGGCTCAAACTGAGCGTGACGACAGTCTGACAGTTGTAAATCTTCTAGTAGCTGTGCCAAGACAAATCTGAATCACCTAATTCCTCAAAAACGTTGTTGAAATATTTTGTCCCGTTGCTTTTATGGACTCTCTATCGATGGGCTTCTCCCTTGACTTTATGTCTCTATATCCCCCCGATTGCCTCATAGACAGTAAAAGATTGCCTGCGAGCTTCTCCTCCTGTCTATACGGTAATGTCTCTATTGTGCGACAGAAAGTCGCGTGGTTATGACGCAATCGTTAGCCTATTTTTACAAAAACGGCTTCTACGGGGCCATAACGTAAGATACAAAGTAATGAAGCCTTTTATACATTGTCGTGTTTCTTTAGAAATAAATCATGGACAAATTATTCGAATAAAGTTATTCGCTGTCAAAGTGATGCCAAAATGAATGGGAGTCAATGGAATGCTAACAGCAGGTGAAGTTCTGCTACAATGGCGGCTCCAGCGAAGCTTCAGTTTCCGGCTGATGGATTACCACCTTGGTCCCTCCTTGTAAAAACGGTCTGATGGTTTCCGGGTTCTATGAAGCCAGTCCCTCAAAAATACGCAATGGGCTCAGATCGGTTAGCTGGCCCAGTGTGTTGTGATTCGCTAACTGCCTAGTGCACGTTTTCCGGAAACGTCACGCCCCGTACCTTTACCGGTAGTTTGTGCTTTGGTGTATTATAAATGATGGCGTCAATAAAACCATACCAATCTGAGCCCGAATCGGACCCAGAGAATGTTAGTGAAGATGATCGAGCAGAACCTGTTCAAGAACGGCTGTTAAACGACGTTTCAGAAAGGATTGTTTTTTGTTGTCTCATTACTTTTTAGATACGCTGTTATTTAATTGTACTAATTATTATAGTATTACAAAAAATAAGCTTCATAAACAAGAATTTCATATAATCGGTCTAACAAATTATACTACAGTCCTCAAAGGGATTTTTTTTGAGTAAAGACTGCGGATCTATAGTGATCGTTACTGACTATGGCACCGTTACTTTTGTAACGTTATTTTTAGAACGATTGTAGCCAAATATCTGTCGCCAGAACTATTAACCCAAAACGAACACTAAACATTGGCTTTACTACAGTAGCCAAATCAAACACAGAACCATGTTTAGCATGCCTGTAGATAAACAAGCATATAGATAAACAATACATAAAAGCTCTAATCAAAGAATAATTTACACTAATTCCAAGTTCGCTGTTGAGAGTAAAAAAAAGTTTGTAACGTTATGTGTTTGTCGGATAACGTTAAGTATGAATGAGCATTTAAATGGTTTGCAGAGCCAAACAGCGTTGTCATTTGTTTACTTCCTTGCTACAACGTACAGTTAACAATACGAACTATTACAGGAAAACACATCAATGGAAAATAAATCATACTTACAGGTTGTGGCCCGTAAACAACAGCTTCTGTTTTTAAAGTTGGAACTGCTCCATCTTTCAGCACAAGCTTGTGCGAATCATACATTGAACTCACCAAGATTGTGGAAGCTTTCCTCCGTAACATGTGCAGCACAGAGAGCGAGATTTGGGTAATAATTAACCATTGATCCATAACTACCCCGACCCTAGGAAGGCTGAACAAAGTGGACCTGCAATCCGGATGAAAATAACAGCGTGTTGACGGCATTGCAGCAACAACAGCCTACTAACGTTATACCACAACAACTCTTCTCCAACGCAATATAAAATGGCCTCGCCCCCCTTATTTAGTATTCTCAGAGGAGGGGTTTATGTAAATATTGGGGTTAGTGATGTCAGCAACCCTGGAGGAATGTCGTGTAGTTCCTACCGGCCGTTTGCTGTAGTCCTTAGAAATTGATTTCTTTAAAAGCAAATATCTCCCTTTGCTTTGAACTTTGAGCGTTGTAACTTTGCAGATGTTGTTTATGCTCAAACAGCAACATTACACACTAGCTAAAGTTAGAAAAGTTAAATCATGTTTTACCACCCCTTTAAAAAATATATGCATGTGCATCAGTATGTAAAGAAGTATGTTTGATTGTTTAAAGATTTTTTTTTGTTTTATTCATATATTAAAACTGTTTTTTTTCTTCGTTGCCTCAGGGCAACATTGTGCTGTAAGACCACTTTTGTTCAGGCAATATTATAGGGTTAGGACCATATGGTGCACTCAAGTTCTCCTGGGGAATGTTTGTTTTTACAAATTCGGAAAACTCAAAGAATGTGCATTATATGTGTAATTTATGTTTTATTGTTGTTTTTGTTATTGTTATTATTATTCTTATACTGCCACAGAGAATGATGGGAAATGTAGTTTGGTCACTCATGCCTATCCGTACATAAACTGGCTAAAGAGTAGTGTTTTTTGGCAAATTTTATCTCTCTTCTTCATTAACAGTACACATAATCCGTATAAACTACATTGTACTGTCAGCATTCAGAAATAAATGTATCATGATTGAAAACTATTTGCTTCCACCATTGCTTCCCACTCGTAATTACGACTTTGTGGTGGCAATCATGAGCATTCAAATCGTAATTACAATATTTCTGACATGACTTGAACGCACCAATAGTCATAGTTCATAATGTTTTTGCGATGTGTGCGCATGAGTATGTGTAGTGCTTGTTTGGTGTAAATGTTTATACTGTATGAATTTGAACATTTATACATGAGCTGTTATGAGGTGTTAGTTGTAATTAATAGTAGTTTTTTTGGTTGATTGTTTGATTTTTGTGATTGGTTGAAACCATTTCTGATTGATGTTTGTCAAAATAAAACTTTTTCTAATGCACATATTGGTTATTCTCCCTATTCCACCTATAAAACACATTTTATGATGGATATATTATCAGGGACCCCCAAGCTCCCAAAAAATTGGGATGAATTGTGTGAAAGATTTTTTTCCCCAAAAAATAAAAAGTCATGCCATAGAGGGCATGACTAACTTATTTAACTACAATAAGTTCAACTTCTATAACTTTAACTTGACAATTAAAGTGGCTATATGCAAGAATTTTCATGTATTCATTACTTTTTTTTTTTTTTTTTTGAAAGCCTAAATGTATTCTGTTCATCATATAAAGCGATCTGTCTCTTCAGAAATTTTGGACTAAACCGCTCAATATGGATTTTTTTTACCGTACGATCTCTTTATAAACTTTTTGAAGCGTAGTTGTGTAGCTATCAATGGAGGGACAGAAAACTCTCAGATTTCATTAAAAATATATTCATTTGTGTTCAGAAGATGAACAAAAGTCTTACAGGTTTGGAAGGACATGAGGGTGATTATTAATCGGTGTGGCTAATAAAACTAGGGTTTCTGAATTCTACATATAGCCCCTTTAACAGTAAATAAGCCATATGACAGAAGTTGAAGGGCTATACTGTTATTTATTAGTGCTACCAGTTATCAGAAATTATTCAAATTAAGCTTATATCATACTGACCAGTTGTAGAAACCAGCTTCAAATTAAGCTGGTTTGGTGTGGTCTACCCATCTACCACACCATGTTCCAAAACGCAGATCGAGCTGGTCATGCTGGTTGACAAGCTGGTCTAACGTTTTTTCCACGAAGGAAGATGCACTCGAATATCACAGAACAGTTCGTGTTTCCTCCATCCTACAGTATAGGCTATAAATGGACCAATAACAAGATACACCTGACTTCCCGCTGGATCTCGCGATCGCGGCTTTAGAAAAGCAATTGAGTGCATATATAAATTCGGTCATTCCTATGGGTTTGGCGAACAGCCTTCCCGGACAGCCGTAGCATCACACAGCATCACGCAACAATGAGTGACGCCGCCATTTCATTCGCCAAGGACTTTTTAGCAGGTGGAATCGCCGCCGCGATCTCTGAGACTGCTGTTGCGCCCATAGAAAGAGTCAAGCTGCTCCTTCAGGTACGCTTTATTACGAAGTAGCTACCATATATACACGAAATATGTACGCTATTACATTCTAAATTAGCAAAAATTATCTTTTTCACACATTTGTCCATCTTGGTTAGCCTAATAGGCTATTCATTTATGAATATGGCTTGTCCATTATAAGATCATGTTCTTAATGGTTTAGTAGCCTACTACATAACTTTATCTTTATAATTGGCCTATAATAAAAATATATTGGACCAATGATGATTCTGAAATTAGATTCGCCTGGACTGTCTGGAGCCAAAACTGTTGCTATGCACGCGCATCTGACACAAACTGCGCGTTATATTTCAGCGCTGTTGTTAATGTTAGGATATTTCAGCAAACAGTTTGCTTAAACAAACAGTTTAACAGCATTAAGTTAAAGTGAACTTTATCATTCAACATGCGTTGTGCTTGTGCATTGTAGACGTTTTCTTGATTTAAAGTAGCCTACTTTTGTGAAAAATAAATATTTTTTCCATAAAGTATTAATTATTAAAAAATATATTTTAGTAAGATACATAATCTGTCAATCAGGTGACTAAATAGTTCTGGGTATTTTTCCAAGCAATGAACAAATTATTTTGTCAGTAACATCTAAAATCTACTTTTTTGGAAAAGAAAGAAAGAAAGAAAGAAAGAAAATCCAAAACCATGTTACGCTGAGTTTGGCTAATAGAATACATACTTGATTAAGGGTTTTATGTAAGATTATTTTTGTGTTTTGGGAATTGACAATGCGTTCTTCATATTGTTAAATTCCAAATATAGGCTACCCCTATTATAGAATGCCCATATGTCTCATTTCAGACGCGACCAAAACTGCAATTATAATTCAATCAGAAGCTCAGAGCTATAGAAATGCATCTTTATATTTACAAATAGGCTAAAACTTAATATATAAACTACATATTACGTTATTACATTATTCCCACTCTGCTACAATGACAGCGAGCAGCAGCATCACACAACACAACAGATTATAATCAAACCGATCTATTTTTGTCGACTTGCTCAGTTTCCACTGGTGTAAGATCTTTCAAGTGCACAGCCTCTATGTAATTCAACTCTCGGTTTAACCTGTCCTGCATTGGGCCGTGGCTCCCATGCTAATGAAAACGATCTAAAATCATAATTTTGGAGGGAAAAAGTGTCAAACAGGTATTGAAATATTGTGTTGACTGACTGACAACTTGCCTTGCAACTGGCGACAAGATCGTGCAGACAATTAGAATTCTTTAAATGTTGTGCTGATATTTAATTGTTTGAAAAACTGTGCCATTTTCTTACAGATCCAGCATGCCAGCAAGCAAATCGCAGTAGACAAACAATACAAAGGTATTGTAGACTGTTTAGTACGTATTCCCAAGGAGCAGGGCTTCCTGTCCTTCTGGAGAGGCAACTCGGCCAATGTCATTAGGTACTTCCTAACACAGGCTCTCAACTTTGCTTTCAAGGATAAGTATAAGAAGATTTTCCTGGATGGCGTTGACAGTCGTACTCAGTTTTGGAGGTACTTCGCTGGTAACCTGGCCTCTGGTGGAGCGGCTGGAGCCACGTCTCTGTGCCTCGTCTACCCGCTCGACTTTGCCAGAACCCGTTTGGCTGCTGACATCGGAAAGACTTGTGCGGAGAGAGAATTCACAGGCCTCGCAAACTGTTTAGGAAAGATCTTCAAGTCTGATGGTGTGAAGGGCTTGTATCAGGGCTTCAACGTGTCTGTGCAAGGCATCATCATCTATAGGGCGGCATACTTCGGCATCTATGACACTGCGAAAGGTAGCTTTTCAAGACTAGAATCTGCCACTATCAGGGGTTTAGGGCTGCACGATAATCAGGATTATTTTACTCGAATTATAAATGTGATTATTAATCATTTTTCATTTGAGAAATGGTAACACTTTATTTTACAGTTACATGTTACATGTTACTAATAACTATAAATTAAGCATAATTACATGCAACTAACCTTAAACCAAACCAAACCCTAATCCTAACAGTATTAATAGTAAGTACATGTAGTTAATTAATATTACTCAATACTTAAATTATAATTAGAGTGTAACAAATACACCTTAAAATAAAGTGTAACCGTTTATTTTAAGATGTCCTTGTTACAGTGTAGTTATACATTTAAGTACTGAGTAATATTAATTAACTACATGTACTTAGGGTTAGGAATAGGGTTTGGTTTAGGATTGGTTGAATGTAATTATACATATTTTAGAGTTATTACTTCAGTAATTACATGTATGTAACATGTGTAACAAGGACATTCTAAAATAAAGCGTTACCTTGCAGTATTTATTATAAAGGATTTATCCGTGCACATCATTATTTTTTTCAAACAATTCATGTGACCTCATAATCTTTAGTCAAATTTTACTCCGAGTATTTTCCCCTCCCTCTTGCAGCCACATCTCTTTTCTTTTATGATATTTACTGGCTCGAGGGCGGGGCAACCTGGCACTCACATGAGATCAACCAAATCAACTCTGTAACCAATTTGTTTATTATGTCCTCAAACCAGGAGCCTCCAACATTTGCAAAACAAAGCGTAAAGAGGGTGGCACACTTAACAAGAAGCACCACGTCTTTTAAAAAAAAAATTATCATTTTTTTATTTCAAAGACAAATGCAATTGTTTGTACAAAGATTGTGTTTTTTACAGCACCACATCTTTAAAATATGAGTAGATAGTTTTCTATGTATGTACTACTGGCTGTTTTCTAAAATAAATTACAGAGGAGCAGTAATTTATCAATTTGCAACAAGTAAATTTCATTTTAATTAGGCGTGTTTAGGCCTTTATTTTTAAATAGCAATAAACATGAAAAATCATGAAAGATTGGTAGAAACCTCAGTTTGTTTTCATGCCAAGAGTTCAAAAGATAACACCAATTCAATTTTATGAGAAAAAAAGGTCTGAAAATGTTTTAAATATAAAACTATTATGGATTCTCGATTTGTGATGTGGCAGCGAGCTATAACACACATATGTGCTCTTTTTATGCGTTTATTAGAGGTTGAATTTAAATCAAATACTGCCAAACCACCCATACTTCTGAATAGGATGTCTACTTCATGTATTTCCATAATGTTCATACAATTTATGGTTCAGATCACTAAAAACATATGAAAATGGAGGCGCCCTTATATGGTCAGTAAGGAAGCTTGGCTGTCCATCTAGTGAAAAAGTTTGGTACTGCGCCCAAAGAAAATCTTACTGAAAGCTTATTTTTTGAGATATCAACCTAAAATTTGGAACACAACTTGTTCAGATTTTTGGCTTTAATTTTCTTGAACAGGTGGACAGTTAAAGGGTCCCCCACCACACCAATGTACTGGTGAGGGCCCTGATGAGGGCCCCAACAGCACCCAAATCCTAGGACAAACAAACAAATAAAATAAATAATTGCTTTGTGCCGTAATAAAAAATAATCTTTTGGAAAACAATAGGGCCCTTCACACTTTCAGTTCTTGGGCCCTACAGCTCTACACTCAGGGCCATATCCACCATAGAGGTCCCTGAGGTCCAGACATCTGTATATAATAAAGGTTGTGAAATAATTCCCTAAATTAACTCTACTTTAGGGCTGTAAGGATATTGCACAACACCAAGATAACTGACCTTCTCATCTGAGCTGTCATCAGTCTGTCACCACTCGTCAATGTCAAAATGTTTGAGATGATCAATCAAATTAAAGATTTATGTTCACAGAAGCTGCTGAGCGCGAATTCCAGTGCGATAAAACATTTAATATTTGAGCACTGTTTTACGATAGAAATGTAATCAGTGATGCAAACTTATACAATTTTGTTTAATTTAGCCATTTTGAGTTGAGAATATACAATTTATGTGATTCATGTAATTTAATTCGTAACGATCAATGCGATGAGACAATAAATAAAATATTGTACCAGTTAAGTAAAGAAAGCTATAACATGCAAAATGTAAAATTATGTTTTCTGCTTTAGCCAAAAATATAATACTTTAATTAATGTTTTCAAACTAAAACACTCCATGTGAAGTGAGATCCTTCACACCGTGTCCAAACCGAGCATGATGCATCAAATATTCGTAATAATCCGCCTTTCCACACTGAATCAGAGCAGTTATTGTTCAACACTTCTACATGGGGTTGGGACAGTTTTGTTGGGACAACCTTTTTTTTGGTCCAGTTAAAGGGATAGTTCAAACAAAAATGAAAATTCTGTCAGTAATTACTCACCCTCATGTTGTTCCAACCCCGTAAGACCTTCGTTCATCTTCGGAACACAAATTAAGATATTTTTGATTAAATCTGAGAGCTGGATCACTCCTCCATAGGCTTTTAAGGGATTGAAACTTGCCAGCCCCGAAAAGTTATTAAAGACATCGTTAAAATAGTCCAAGTGACTACAGTGGCTCAATCTTAAGTTTATCAAATGACGAGAATACTTTTTGTGCTAAAAAACCAAACAAAAATAACGACTTTATTTCAACTATTCATTTCCTTCTCTGTGGGCCTCAAATCAGTTAGCGTAGTGTGATTGCGTAGAGCTACGTCACACGTAGGCTCACTATTGGCCGACGCTGGTCATGTGTGTGATGCGTGTGACGTACAACACAGAAGCGTACACTGTTACACTAGTGAACTGACTCGAGGCCCACAGAGAAGGAAATGAATAGTTGAAATAAAGTCGTTATTTTTGTTTGTTTTTTAGCACAAAAAGTATTCTCGTTATTTGATAAACTTAAGATTGAGCCACTGTAGTCACTTGGACTATTTTAACGATGTCTTTAATAACTTTTCGGAAAACAATGGAGTGGAGGAGTGATCCAGCTCTCAGATTTAATCAAAAATATCTTAATTCGAGTTCTGAAGATGAACGAAGGTCTCACGGGGTTGGAACAACATGAGGGTGAATAATTACTGACAGAATATTCATTTTGGGGTGAACTATCCCTTTAATAGACTTGCACTTTCATAACTCCTGCTTAGCTGTTGGTCTTAAATTGTTAACCCTTATTGGGCAACGGCATCCATTTTGGTATTTGTTTGAAGCATGTGTGTTTTCCAGGCATGCTGCCCGACCCTCAGAACACTCATATCGTGGTCAGCTGGATGATCGCTCACACAGTCACTGCTGTCGCTGGGTTCATCTCGTATCCCTTCGACACGGTACGCCGTTGCATGATGATGCAGTCTGGACGAAAAGGAGGTAATATCCAAAAAACGTTTTCCTCCCATGTTCCATCTAGAATCAGTGTTTGTTTGGTTATTTTCAGTCTATAATGTCATGAGTGTTTAATTCTTTTATTTTAGCAGATATAATGTACAGCGGCTCACTGGACTGCTGGAGGAAGACTGCGCGTGATGAAGGTGTCAAGGCCTTCTTCAAGGGTGCCTGGTCTAATGTTCTCAGAAGCATGGGTGGATCCTTCGTCCTGGTGCTGTACGACGAGCTCAAGAAGAACATGTAACACTTCACAGAGTTACACTATTTGAAGAAAAAACGTTCAAACCTGTGTATTATGTGAATTGCATGTGAATGCTTTACTCGTGAGGCTGGACTAAATTCTTAAAAATAAAGGTTCTTTATTTTTATGAATAGGAATCACATAAACTAAAGGGTCCATTCCCTTGTTCCATTAAGATTTATAAAACATTTTCTGGGCCCATAACGATCTCAGGGGACTTTACTGTACACCGTCCCCTTTCCCCCCTGGTCCCTTTGAAATAAAATACTAAATACTCTCCAGCCTTTGCTGAGGACTTTACAGAACTGTTATCAACAATTACCTCAGAGTTTGACTGCTGTTCTATTGCTGGGGATTTTAACATTCACATAGATAATGCAGAAACCAATATGGCAAAAGAAATCATAACTGTTTTAAATACTTCTGATCTGATTCAACATGTACACAGACCCACACATAATCATGGACACACTCTAGATTTACTTATCAGTAAGGGTCTAAACATTTCATCGATTGTTATTAAGGACGTAGCACTGTCTGATCATTTTTGTATTTTCTTTGATATATTGATCTCTCCTGCCATTAAAGATAGATCTGTGTCTGTCAAGAAGAGATGCTTAAATGAGAACACTAGTGTACTGTTTATGAAGGCCATATCTTTAACACCAAGCATATCTGCTGACTCTGTTGATTCTCTCCTTGAGTCCTTTAACTCAAAAGTACAGAGAATAATAGATGATATTGCTCCAGTGAAAGTCAGGAAGAAGAATGGCAGACAAAAAGCACCTTGGAGAAACTCAACAGCAGTGCAAAATATGAAAAGACAATGCAGAAAAGCAGAGCGCATGTGGCGGAAGACAAAACTTGTAGTCCATTATAACATCTATAAAGACAACATCCATGCTTTCAATAAGGAACTAGGCAAAGCTAGACAGAATTTCTTCTCAAATATTATAAACAGAAACATAAACAACACACGCACTCTTTTTGCTATTGTAGAAAGTCTAGCAAACCCCCCAAGCCAGATGTTCTCAGAGAGCAAATGCCGTGAGTTTGCTTCCTTCTTCTCTGAGAGAATCAATAATATCAGAAAGGTGATCAGCTCATCATTGTGTGGCACTGAGTTAAAACAGATCAGACCACATCTGCAGAAAGTTACTGTGTTTGATTTTGAAGAAATTAATGGTAAAATTTTGGAAGAAACAGTACAGCACCTTAAAACATCAACCTGCGCTCTTGACACAATCCCCACTTCCTTTTTAAAAAGTGTGTTAAACTGTTTAGAAGCAGATCTCCTAGAAGTGTTAAACTCTTCTCTTCTCTCTGGGACTTTTCCAAACTCCCTTAAAACTGCAGTTGTCAAACCCCTCCTGAAAAAGTGCAATCTGGACAGCAACATATTGAGCAATTACAGACCAATCTCAAATCTTCCTTTCATAGGCAAGATCATTGAAAAAGTTGTCTTCAATCAGCTGAACAAATTCTTAATCTCAAATGGACACTTTGACAATTTTCAATCTGGTTTCCGATCGCATCACAGAGACATACTGAATACATTTAAATTTAATTCGTTTAAATACTGATACAGGCAAAACATCAATTCTGGTACTACTCAACCTCAGTGCTGCATTTGACACTGTCGATCACAACATACTTCTTGACAGGCTGGAAAACTGGGTCTGGGTTTCTGGGATAGTCTTAAAATGGTTCAGGTCATACTTAGAAGGGAGAGGTTATTATGTGAGTATTTGGGATCATAAGTCTGAATGGACATCCATGACATGCCGAGTCCCTTAATGCTCAATTCTTGCGCCACTCCTATTCAACCTGTACATGCTCCCAATGAGTCAAATAATGAGAAAGAACCGAATCTCTAACCACAGCCATGCAGACGACACACAGATCTACTTAGCCCTATCGCCTAACGATTACAGCCCCATTAACTCCCTGTGCCAATACATTGATGAAGTGTTGGATGTGCCAAAACCTTCTTCAGTTAAACAAAGACAAAACTGAAGTCATTGCGTTTGGAAATAAAGATGAAGTTCAAAGATGACTTCTTGTTTCACAGGAGTTTAAATATGAGGAAACACAAATGCCAAATTCCCTTAATCATCCATCACAATGAGTAAAACCAAAGAATATATCTCTGATGTGCAGCAAAAGATTTTTGAGCTTCACAAAATAGAAAGTCGCTGTAAGAAAATAGCTAAAGAATTGAAAATTCCCATTTACACCATCAGGGCAATGTTACGAATCTGCCAGGAAGAGGACGTGTGTCTGTATTGTCTTAAAGCACGGCGAGGAGGAAAGTCTGAGTGGCAAAAGACTCTCCAAGGATCACAGATGGAGAATTGCAGAGATTAGTTGAGTCTTGGGGTCAGAAACCCTAAAAAAATATATCAAACAACCCCTACATCACCACATGTTGTTTGGGAGGTTTTCAAGAAAAATCCTCCTCGCTCATCCAAAAACAAACTCCAGCAAATTCAGTTGTCAGACACGACTGGAACTTCAATCGGGACAGGATTCTGTGGTCAGATGAAACTAAAAAAAGAGCTTTTTGGCAGCAAACATGCTAGATGGGTTTAGTGCAAAGATAAAAAGTACACCATACCCACGGTTAAATACACTGCTGGAACTTTAATGTCATGGGCCTATTTTTTTTGCTGCATCTTGTTCAGATACATGGAATCATTGATTCTATAAAATACCAAGAGATAAAAAAAAATAAAAACTTGACGGCCTCTGCTAGAAATCTTATAATTTTTTTATTTAATCAATTTCATTTTATTTATTAAAAATGTATTTCATAATGTGATTTATGCCACACTTTCAATTCCTTTACTTAAATGAAAAGTTTGATTTTTGCAAATTGTTTTAATGAAAGATCAAAAGGATAAACTGCAGATTTATTTTTACAGGCATCTTTGATGATATTTACCAGGGGTGTCAATTATTCTGACCACAACTCTAGCAAGCTAATAGTAAGAATCAGGGATATTATAGTTAACTAAAACTAAAACCATAAAAAAATAAAATAAGCACATTTTATAAAACCTTTTTTTTTATTTCAGCAAGTTGCCAAAGCAACATTTATCAATTTAATGCAGTTTAGCTTGAGGTAACATAACTAAAATTTAAATAAAAATGAATAAAAACTATATAGACACACTTAAAAAAATAACTAATAAAATGGACAAAAGCAACAAAATTACTATAACTCTAACTGAAATGAAAAAATAAAAACTAATTCAAAATATATATAAAAAAAAGAACAGAATCTCAATTTTTAATAAATTAAGAATTTTACTATTTGTATTTCTGCAATAATAAGTGTACTCGGTATGGTATTCAAATTCTCTGTATATGAATATGTGACCCTACTATATTCCAAGATATGAAATTACAAGTGAACTCATTGCATTGAATACTATATTCCACAGTGTAATGTACTTGTCTGAACATTTTCACGTGCAATAAATGAACTGCAAGTAATTACAGCTGCCATATATATATTTTTATTCTTGTTTGATTTAGTCACACTAACAAACGCTAAGATATGTTTATACTATAATGTTATTTTATTGAGCTCATTTTTTTTGTAAATTTGGAGTGACAGCACTCAATGTTAAAACTGACCGGAGTTCTCCTTTAAGCGGAAATTGAAATGAGGTTTTAATTTCAGTCACAAGTGTTTGTTTTCTGACAGTGCATTTTTTACCATTATTGAATTAAGGTGATTTGTTAAATAAGAACAGTGCAATATTTTATTATTTAATTTTAAACAACAATAACAACTGGAATCTGTTTTCATATTGCCGTATGTTTTATTACCGGTTGTGGCTATCAAACACATCAAGGTGCTCAGATAGAGTACGCAGGGTATGCACGTGGATGTGGGCCCCCAATCCGGGGACCCAAATTTCAAACAAGCCCGTGTGGTTATTCGTTCTTCAGACGTCGGTCACGCGGATGGCGTTCCCTATAGCATCATCTCCATCTGACGCAGCGTCTTGTTCCCCTTCTCATGGAACCGTGTTGCAAACGCCAGTTGTTCTCAAACGGGGCCGTACAGAAGTTCTAGAACACTTTTTTTTTTTATAATTGAAATCAAAATATGTAATTACATTTTCAATATTCATCTGCATTTACTGTGAATATTAAATTAATGTTAAAATATAATTTAATTGCGTCGTGAATTTTCTTCTCATGCTGAAAAGCTTGAGAATCACTGGCATACGCAACCTGAAACAGTTTTGTTATATTTAAAAATCTGTTTATAATTCATTTTCTGTTTCATCAAAAGGGGAAAAAAGCCTTTAACCCTGGTTAAAGTTTATCAACATAGTGATGTTGTGCCAGCAATGTAGCATATTACTCTTTGAAAATTTTGACATGCTTTAAAAACATAGTAGGCAGTATAAGTATTTCAATGTGATTTCAATGTGGCAGGCTCTATCACTTTTTACAACACCTTGTTCCAAAGCAGCTTTAATGGAAATACTTTTTTTTTTTTTTTTACAGCGAAATTAAAACGGTGTGGGATAAAATTTTAAATCTTCTCGATTGAAGACAGCACAACCTCCAGTTGACACATATTTAATGCAAATATAGGTACAGACATACAAATGTTAATTTGAGCAGATATAATCCAGACACATGGGTGACCAGTGTAGACATGACGCGATCACATCTTCTGGACCCGGTCAGAGCTCCTGAGGTTCCTGTGGTTTATTAATGGAGATAATGGGTCATCCATCTAAAAGTTGTTTACGGTAGTCCACCATTGAAGTTATGATACATAAATGTCTTCAAAATGATAATTACGGTCAAATATGATCAATAACATAACTGAACATAACATAACATAACATAACCCAATAACTGAATCATCAATGTGTCATAAAACCAAACAGTTGATGGCTTCCATAGTATGGAAAAAAAAAATACTATGGAAGTCAATGAGGCCCGTCAACTGTTTGGTTACACACATTCTTCAAAATATCTTCTTTTGTGTTGAACAGAAGAAAGAAGCTTTGGTTTCGAACAACTTAAGGGTGAGTACTGTAAATGATAACAGCATTTTCATTTTTGGAGGAACTATCCCTTTAATTATTTGGTAATTTTTTTGTGCAATCAGCAGGATGATGTTTCTGATTTTTCACCAGAGTAGCACAATCTGCGTTTATGAATAAGGCATAATGTATATTCAGCTGGGCATTAAAATAAAACCCCCAAAAAACCCAAAGCAAAAAATAGTGCGCTTTTTTTTTTAAACTATCCACTAAATATAAGTCAAACAAATGAAATTGTGCATCTAAATATTCAATGCTGATTCAATATTTTATACTGAGTAACTGAGCTAGTATAATTTACTCAGTCTGGATCATTCTTAAGCAACTAGACATTGGACATTTGCCATCAGAACAACAAGAAGTATCAGGACAGGTGTGGCAGTTCTTTCAGCACTATTGTTTACATCAAGCGATGTTCCTCCACCTGATGATAGGAGAGAAAAGATTATTAGAGTGTTATTAAAGAGGGCCAAATATGCTGTTTTACATGTTCAACTTTCTTTAGTGTGCAATGTAGCTGTTTGAGCATGACGGTCTGCAAAGTTACAAAGTCACTCTATATCAGTGTCACTGTTTCTGAACTCCCTGAAACGTCTCAGTTGTGGGAACAAACATGTCACAATATTCTTCTTTTAAATAATTCCCACCCAAGGCATACGCAAAATAAATGAAATACGCAATATGTGAAAACATTCAAGCATGAAAACATATTCTAGTAGAGCCCAAAAATCTAAATCAAGACTTTGTAGAAGGGTATTGTGACAGCGTTTGAATTCTACATAAAATGTACAAAACTATAGGGATTCCAGAATTATCCAATTGTTTCCATTGTTACTCACTTTGGGTCAGAGTCGGCGACTTCACATTTACCCAGAACACAGCGCGCTGCTGGGCTACGGTGGCCCTGAGGAAGTAGTGAACAAATAATGAAGTGTTTTAAACATTTCTATGGATTATTGAGAGAGGAAAAAAAGCATTCAAATATCACATTCTTCATTTTTCACAATTTGAACCAAATACAACTTACATCATTAGTAGGCCAACAGTCATGCAGTATCAATTTGAGATTGTAATTGTTCACTCTTACATGAAGAAGATGCTTTTTGCTGTAGCTGGTGGAGTCCAGGTATAGACGGTGGAGTTGTTTTTGATGTTGGTGTTGGCATGGGTGATGGCACCTTGCTGGTTTTCTGAACACTAGGAAACACAAGTGACATTCAGTAACTACAATTACCAAATCTATCAACCTTATTTTCAACACAAGTGTGGGAGCGGCCATTTGTAAATTGAATGTGACACCTTCCGCTGTCATTTGCTTCCTGTTATTTATAGATGTACAAACAGCTCGTTATGCTGCTTGATATTGCAAACTGGTATTTTTTACCACATTATTTGAATGTATTGTTGTAACACACTGGTTTGTAGCGCAGATCGTTTTAATTTTACTGCACTTTGTTATTCTTCTACTTATTTACATATAGGCTTAGTCCCCAATGAATCGAAAGTCTCGCACATTCACAGAAGATATTTTACTTCCGCGTTACAAAATACGGAGGATAACGGCTTGGCTGTGATTTACTTATAGGTATAATATAACATAAAATGGTTATACCACCAAAACAAAAACAAGGAAGCCAGTGCTTCCGTGAGCACTTAACATAGAAGAAGAAAATAAAATTCTTTCATTTTCCTTTAAATCCTCCCTTGTCTGGCCTATGCTAACGCTGAGCAATGCCTGAACTTTGTATTTTGAGCACTTCTTGCGTTGTTTTTGCCTCTTCACAATGACTTGACTTGTCTTTAGTCCTCAGTTGTAAGTCACTTTGGATAAAAGCGTCTGCTAAATGACTAAATGTAAATGTAAATCTTACAAAATGGCTAGATATGTGAAATCCCTCAGAAGAATCTTCCATGCATTGCAGTTTGCATGACATTGGAGCATAGAAACTTTGATCATCATGGTAATTTTTTGGGGTGCAGTCTAATATTTCTAAATGAAGTGGTTCTGTATTATTTAAATCATATCTAATCACATAAATCTTCTATTATACCACAATGTTTATACCCCAGATTGCACAGGTACGATGTCTGCTAAAAGGCTCTTAATCTGGAAAACATCTGTTGTGTACAAACATCTGATAAACATCTTAGAAAAAGAAGTTTTACATACATTCTAAATCATAAACATCTTAAAGATATTTTCTCAATGTCTAATTTAACATCTGACAGGAAACAGAGACATTGCAGGTGGATGTAAATGCAGACATCAAATAGACGTCTCCATGATGTGTGTGTGTGTGTGTGTGTGTGTGTTTGTGTGAGTGTGTGTGTGTCAGATATAGCCCACAGAAAGCCTTACCTCTAAGAACTTTGTGTTACTTGGAGGAGTCTGCCAGGTTCCTAATGCTTTCGTGTCGGATCCAGAGCGAGCCTCAAGGAGAACGCCACTATAGTCTGGACCTTTGATTACAACTGACAAAAAACAAATGAATAAACATTTACAATTGGAGATGCTATTACCACTTTAACCCCATTTTAGGTATTGATATGATATATCCCCTCCAGACATCACTTTTGACCACTATTGTATTAGTTTTTTAATGACCCTACAAGTTTGATTAAACCAAAATATGAGGAAACTATTTTATATATTTAAAAATATATATTTTAAATATGAGGGAAGAACAAAACACCTGGTTAAACACACCTAAACCTGGTTAAGGTATTTATCTGACAATATTATTTAGCAAATAAAAAAAGGCAAACTGCAGCTACAGGTTTGGTTTTATTTAATAAAAAAGAATTGCAAAAAAAAAAAACTGCTTAGAAAAATAAAAAGCTTACTGGAAAAAGCATACACTGACTACAACATAAACATTTATTAATATTTTGTTGGTTCTCTCTTGTTTCTGTTACTAGTTTCTTTGTATGTCAGCCTGGCCAAAATTATCATTTGCCATGTTTCATTGCATTATCAATAAAATAAAACAATTGACTCAAAGCACATCTACGCAATGTGCTTAAAAAAATATTTGGAAAAAAATAATAATATCATTTGAAAATAGGGTGAAGGCCACTACTGTACATGCATAAGAAATGAAATAGCAAAATAACTTATTAATGCAGTTAACATAACAGGAATTGGCCTGGTGTTAAGAACTTCATGGTGACAAAGATGCAATTAAAAAAACAAGGTAAAACAGAACCAAACCAATACATCTCTGTTAATATTTTTTAATACACCTTTATTTCTTTATTGAGAGTTTTCCATGACATAAAACTTCTTGGTATTCCAAATATGGATGATTTACATGACAGTTTAGTGAGAACTTTGAATTCAGTCACGTAGATCTTGGAAGAAATCATGCATGTAATGTCAATAAGTAATTTATAAAATGTTTCTTCTAAAAACAGCAGTGACCCGTCGTATTTTCCCAAAATGTTACTTACCTGTGATGGGTTTTCCAGGCTGTAAAGTGGTGCTGCTGGTCTGGATGGTGTATGGAGCAGGGTTCGGCTGGGGCAGTATTCCTCCATGCCTCGGCATCATATCCACACATGTTGAAGCTGGAGCGCCGTTTGGAAAGGACAGAACAGACGTCAAAACTTGAAGTACGACAACCCCGAAAAACACAGCGTCCATCGTTCCTGAAACAGCTTTTTTAACAGCTCATTTGAAATAACGACATCCAACACAAACACATTTATAAACACAAATCTTGCAGTGGACATTTGCCTTTTGAAAGGCACTTTTGCTGAGTCATAATTGCATAAAAAATGGATACTTCACGGCAACACGGCAACACGCCATGCTGCCCCTCGCGTGCATGAAGTATTCACGTGGGGTCAGGTGAGACTGAGCGATTCTCCTCAGTTTCGGGAATCTGTCATTGATCTGGACAAAGAAACAAAGACAGCCTCTGTTGGGAAGAAAATAAGCATGAACATGTGTAATTTTCCTTGCCAGACTCATGCTCTGACCCACTGATATGAGGGAGGGTTGGCCATTGGGGGGGGGAATCTAAGAATTGTGTTTGATTGACAGACTTTTTTCTTAGTGTGATGTCATTCACTATTTAAATAGTTAAAAACTTACGTTAAAGGCTTTATTATTCAGAAAACGTACACAGACCTACTGCGGCCTTAAAGTATTTATAGTCATGGTCACAAAAATAAATAAATAAAGAACTTACCAAATGTCAAATGCAAACAAATGAAGACAGACGTTTCTAATCGTCTTTGCAATGACTTAACGTTAACCAGTTGGAGTGAAGGTGATTTTTTGAAGGCATGTTCACACAGGTGGTTTATCACAATAGGTTTGAACAACATGAGTGAGTAAATGGCACAATTTTAGTTTTAACTAAAAAGATTTTTACTGCTGTGTCTTTAAGTTAGTCTTCTAAAATGTTTCTTCCATGGTCATAATTTTCTTTAAGGCAGTTACACAAAAAGATAGATTGGTCTAAGACTGATTAGCCTTAACTAATAGCTAGTTGGACAGACTAGTTCTTCAGGCCTGCCAAATCGGTCCAACAACAGTTTCCGGTAAGCGGGTTAAGGTTACTGTGCGTTACTGTCTTGTCAGCATGGCAAAGTAATTTAGTTCCAATTAAACTTTTATCTGACTCCATTTGATCACGACCACGAATTTAGGTTGGAATGGCAATTGGTTATTGGTCATTTATATAAATAGTTTGGCTACACATTTGATTATTCTATTCAACTCTGTACTCAGGTCCTCTGGACGGCCGCGGGTCTCACGATCACAAACTCATCAGTTTTTGGTCACTAAACAGGTAATTGGCTAATATCCTAGATGGTCGCATTCACGCTTAAGATATTTTGTACAGCCCCCATGGATCTGTATAACACTATCTCTAGTCAGAGGTCATGGCCACTACCACAGATATAAGCTGACCAATATTACTTCTCTGATAGTAGCTTTGGTTTGTCATGCCATGGTTTCCCACGTACACTTAACTAGAGTAACATTACATTAAAACAGAGGTAAGACTCATCCTATTTAGATTGGTCGAGAAACATTTTGCTGTCCTAAACGAAAATACCCTTTTTGTCTTTACAGCCCAAGTACACTTGAATTAGTGCCAAATATTAGCCAGAACTCTAAAATCGCAGTTGGTGTGCCCTATCATCCACTCAAACCTGGACCTTAGTACATTACTAATCTGACACAGCTTTACCGCAACATACCGGTATGCATTCGCTTAATCTACTTGCGAAAATAATTTCAGAGTAAGTCACAATAAAATCAAATGTAACAATTTATTATGTCAGGTAAATTTATTATGCCAATTACATAGTCAATTCAAAGATAATCTATACAAAACATAAAATGCTCAGAGATGAAAAGTAAAAGATGTACCTGACTCAGGAAAATATTATACATAAGGCTGATTGTCTGCAAGACATTCAGCATTATGGCCTGCGCCCTTAGCCTCTTGAGACATTTCTTTATAAACTCAGCCCACGAAGAAACCTGAACCCGGTGCTAACAATGGGAATTTGCATTAATCATGGTCTCCAGAGTTGACACCGTTTGAGGGCCAGATGCCATTTGCATGGAAGACACACTCTCCTTTGTAAGCAAGATATCGACTCGGTTACTAACGTAACCTCGGTTCCCTGAGAGGAGGGAACGAGTATTGCGTAAGTAGCTTACGCTATGGGAAAACTCCTTTTCTCGAGAATATTGAAGTCTTTATGTAAAACGCATTGCAGCTGCACAGCTGACAGCAATGAACGAAGGAACTCGGTCATTGGCTGTGCTGCGGCAACTTGCTCGAACCAATGACGGGGCGACTCTGAATGCGCGACCAATGAGCGCGCTTCGCGCCCGCGCGCGTCAGAGCCCGCCAAGATGGGCGTGGCCAAGCTATATATTGGGCGCCCCGTCATGAGAGTTCTTTAGGTTAAAACGACTGAAGCGAACTAACCAAGCACAAGCACGGCAGCTTACGCAATACTCGTTCCCTCCTCTCAGGGAACCGAGGTTACGTTAGTAACCGAGTCGTTCCCTTTCGAGAGGTCTCTCCTATTGCGTAAGTAGCTTACGCTATGGGAACACCATGCAAAATGCCGTGCGTGCTGAACTTCGCCTTATGATAGCCAGAGGCAGGTGCCTGAGCTAAAAAGCAAAGTTATCATCCAACTAGCCGGCAGAGGCGAGCTTTATATGTGGGAAAAAATACAGAGCGGCTAGAAGGCGCTCAGTGTGACACAAGCACATACATAATCTAGATACGAACTCGCAGTTCAACTAGCATTATGCTGATAGCACATTGGAATGCAATGTCGGGACCTGTAGGTTGTAGAATCTGATAAATGTGGACGGTGAGGCCCAGCCTGCCGCCGCACAAATATCCTCGATCGGTATCCCGCTCGACCATGCCCAGGAAGAAGCCACACTCCTGGTGGAGTGTGCTTTGACTCCCCAGGGGCATTGAAGTCCCTTAGCTTCATAAGCCAGCGCTATAGCTTCGACTATCCAGTGAGAGATTCTCTGCTTTGAAACGGCGGAACCTTTCGTACGGCCGCCAAAGCATACAAACAGTTGTTCTGTCTGTCTGAATAGGGCAGAACGCTCCAAATACACTCTGAGAGCCCTAACGGGGCAGAGTAGATTAGCGTCGTGTTCGTCTGCTGGAGACGAAAGCGCAGTTAGGGAGATAACCTGTGCTCTGAAGGGAGTGGTGAGCACTTTAGGAATATACCCATGTTTCGGTCTAAGGACGACCCTGCAGTCGTTAGGTCCGAATTCTAGGCAGGCAGCGCTTGTTGAAAGCGCGTGCAGGTCGCCCACTCTCTTGACCGAGGCGAGTGCCAGCAAGAGCGCCGTCTTGTGCGAGAGCTGTTTAAGGTGCACGGTTCGGAGTGGTTCGAACGGGGGCCCTTTAAGAGGGTCTAGGACCGTAGCTAGGTCCCAGATCGGCACTGAGGGGGGGCGTGAAGGGTTCATCCTCCTGGCGCCCCTTAGGAAACGAATAATTAGGTCGTTTCTTCCCAATGGACGTTCCATTACAAGGTCGTGTGACGCTGTGATGGCAGCCACATATACTTTGAGCGTGGAGGGGGTGCGGCCCGCCTCCAGAAGCCCTTGTAGGAAAACGAGTACACTCGTAATCTCGCATGTTACAGGGTTCAGGCCCTTGGTATTACACCAGTCACTGAACACTTTCCATTTCTGGGCATATAAGCGTCTCGTGGAGGGCGCCCGCGCCTCAGCGATGGTTTTTAGTGCTCCGCTCGCGAGGTTCCTGGGAACCCGTTGAGGGGCCATGCATGAAGGGCCCACAGATCGGGGCGGGGATGAAATATCATCCCGCTGGCCTGACTGAGGAGATCTGGCCTCAGTGGAATCGGCCGTGGTGCAGATTGCATTTGCATCAGATCTGGAAACCATGTTTGGTTCTTCCAGAGTGGGGCTATCAGCAGCACTGCGTTTCCCTCCTCTCTGACCCGACTGATGACCTGTGGCAGCATCGCGATCGGGGGAAAGGCATATAAGGGGCGGCTCGGCCAGCTCTGGGCGAGCGCGTCCGTGCTTTTCGTGAAGAAAAGAGAGCAGTGCGCGTTCTCCTTGGAGGCGAAGAGGTCGATCTCCGCTTTGCCAAAGGTTTTCCATAACCACTGAATCGTCAGAGGGTTGAGAGCCCATTCTCCTGGGAGAATCTTGTCTCTGGATAGCATGTCTGCCCCCTGGTTCAGGGCGCCTGGCACATGCGCTGCTCTCAGCGAGCGCAAGTTGTGCTGGGACCATAAAATGAGTCTCCTGGCCATTGAATGCATGGAGCTCGACCTGAGTCCACCCTGGCGATTTATGTACGACACTACCGTCATGTTGTCCGTTCGGACCAGGACGTGTTCGTTTTTTAGATGTGGGAGCAGGGCTCTGAGAGCCAAAGCGACCGCTTTCATTTCCAGACAGTTTATGTGTAGGCGCTTCTCCGGGTTTGACCAAAAGCCGGAGACAGGCCTGCCCTCGTAAAGGGCCCCCCAACCTATTTTGGAGGCATCTGTCGTTATCATCTTTCTCCTTGTGTTCACACCCAGACTCACGCCTGACTGGTACCAGTCGGCAGCTTTCCAGTGCGTCAGGGCTTTTATACAGCCGTGGTTCGCTCTGATTAAAAAGTGGCCCGAACGCCACGCGTGAGTAGGGACGCGGCTCTTGAGCCAGCGTTGGAGAGGGCGCATATGCAACAATCCTAGCTGGAGTACGGCCGATGCTGAGGCCATGAGACCGAGCATCCTCTGAAACCGTTTGACGGGGGCGCGCGCGCCCGCTCTGAATGATGTTGCAAGGCGCCGGATGGTGAGCGCGCGTTCCGATGAGAGACGCGCTGTCATTTGCATCGAGTCTAGAACTATTCCCAGGAAAGAAATTCTCTGGCTGGGAGATAGTATGCTTTTTGCAAAATTGATTCTTAGACCCAGGCATTCTAAATGGCTGATAATCCAAGATCTGTGTGTTATTAGCTGACTCTCTGATTGTGCTAGAACCAGCCAATCGTCGAGATAATTCAGTATTCGCACTCCCCTTCGTCTTAGGGGGGAAAGTGCTGCATCCATACATTTCGTGAATGTACGGGGAGCCAGGGACAGGCCGAACGGGAGTACTGTGTACTGGTATGACTGTCCCTCGAAAGCGAATCTCAGAAACGGCCTGTGATGAGGCGCTATTGGAATGTGAAAGTAAGCATCTTTCAGATCCACTGAGAGAAACCAATCTCCTGGGCGCACTTGCGCGAGGATATGCTTGGTTGTTAACATTCTGAACGAGCGAATCATTAGTGCTTTGTTCAGGTGTCTGAGATCTAGGATGGGGCGGAGACCGCCATCCTTTTTCGGGACGAGAAAATAGCGGCTGTAAAAACCTGTCCCGCTCAGAGAGGGGGAAACAGTTTCCACAGCGCCCTTTTCTATTAGTTTGCGCACCTCGGTGCGTAGAACATGTGAACACTCTTTTCTCACTTTCGTCTCGACCACAGTCGTAAAACGTGGTGGTCTGCGAGCGAACTGGAGCGAGTATCCGTGCTTTACTATATTCAATACCCATTTCGGCATATCTGGAATGTTTTCCCATGCCACTGCGTGTACATATATGGGCTGAATACAGGCTAGGGGCGGGCCGCTGTGACGTAGGGACCCGGCTAGCGAATCGCCTGAGCTCGTAGCTCTCAGAGGCGCGGGCGCGCGCTGAGCAGCTGAGTGAATGGGCGCGTGTGTGATTACAACAGCGCGCGCTGTGTTTGTAAAACTCGCAGCCTGAGCTGAGGTTTTGTTTGACACTGTAAGGGCAGTGTTTATAAGTGGGGGTGCATAAACAGTGGTAGGCACACGCGTCACTTTTATAATGTTTCCCGCTTTTACTGGGGATGAATTTATAACTGTGTGAACAGTGCTTGTGTGTAGTGGTGCGTACATGACCGTAGGCACGTGATCTACATTCATGGGAAGCGCAGCCTGAGCTGGGAATGAATTTGGCACTGTTTTGACAGTATCTGGGAATGCACACTTTGTGGACATGTGAACCCTTAGTGATGCAGGCAGAAAAAGACTCTTTTTGTGTTTTCTGTGCGTCGCCGTAAAAACGGCGTTTGTTTGCAGGTGAGCGAGCTCTGTGACTGGCCCATTGACTGCTGTATGGACATATCCAGCCGCCTGTAAGGGGACTGGGTAATGTTTGAGCTTTTGCAGAGAGAGTGGTCCGGCTTTTGCGAGACACGCACTCTCTCTTCTCATTTCTGTGGCTAGGACGGCTTTCGAGGCTCAGGGTTCAGCACAATCTTGGGCCGAGGACCCCGTCGCTCAGGAGGCGGCTTGCGGTTGTGAGAGCGCGAGCGGCATCGAGCGTCAGCCTGAGGCGCGGGTTGAGAGGCGGTGGGGGCTGTTCTAGCCCGCTGCGGCTGTGGCGGTCTCTGTCTGCTCTGCGATGAGCTGGAGCGCTTTGGCAGGAAATGACGCATAGCTTGTGAAGCGTTCTGGGCCTCAGTGAAGCGTTCGGCGAAACCTTTAACCGCCGGTCCAAACAGCCCGCTGGTGGAGATAGGCGCATTGAGAAATGGCGCCTTATCCGCGTCCTTCATTTCAGTCAGAGTCAGCCACAGATGGCGCTCGAGAACAGTCAAATTAGCCATAGCACGGCCGATGGACTGGGCGGTGGCCTTCGTGGCTCGCAGAGCTATATCAGTCGCGCTGCGTAAGTCCCTGAAGGCTTCGGGTTCGGGGCCAGACTCGTCCATAGAGCGGAGAAGCTTGGCTTGGAACACTTGAAGTACCGCCATTGAATGAAGCGCTGATGCAGCTTGGCCGGCGGCAGCGTAGGCGCGACCAGCGAGAGCAGAGGTAGTGCGGCAGGGCTTCGAGGGGTGGGAAGCTTTGGCTTTCCATCCGGTGGTGGAGGGCGGGCAGAGATGATTGGCCACGGCCTCCTCGAGGGGCGGCGTTCCCTCGTAGCCTCTTTCCTTCGCGCCGTCCACTGAGGAGAGCGAAGAAGAAAAAGAAGGCTTTAGGCGCGCAGAGTGGGGGGCTTTCCACGACTTGGTGAGTTCGTCGTGAACTTCCGGGAAGAAGGGAGAAGGCCTTTGCCGAGGGGCCTGCTGGCGCCCCTGCAGAAACCACTCATCCAGTCGGCTCCGGGTTGGTTCTTCGGGAGAAGACCAATCGAGCCCGAGGTCTTCCACGGCCTTAGAGAGGACACGGATAATCTCAGTATCCATAGTGGAGCCCCCGCTCGTGCTAGCTAGCGTCGACGGGGCGGGGTCGAGAGTGGAGCCCGGCCAGTCGTCCGATGCAGCGTCGATGGACAAGCTGTCGTCCATTCCCCCGTCGTCCTCGGACGCGCCGAAAGTCACAAGGCCTACCGCTCTGCTAGAGGGGTGTGGGTCCGGCTGGGTGAACTGAACCGGCGGTGGGGAAGGCAAGAGCGGCGGTGAAGCACGCGGAGACTGGCTCGGCGTGACGTCACTGAGCTCAGGTTCAGGAAGCCTCTGTGAGCGGCGCTTTTTCTTAGTGCGCGGCTCAAACAGAGGGGTGGCGATGGGCTCGCTCACGGCGAAAGCGGCGAGGCGAGCCCGTAGTGCGGAGAGACCCAGGTCATCACATTCCGGGCATCCGCCCTTGGTCAATGCAGCTTCTGCGTGGTCACGGCCCAGGCAGCGAGCGCAGATGATGTGACGATCCCCGTCCGGGAGAAGGTCTCTGCACGACGCGCAGGAAGGCATTTGAAACAACGCCTTATTGGAAATTTGCTCTTTCACAAATGTCGCGGGGCGGACAGATGTAAAATACTTGCGTATATGGCGCGCCGGATGGCTCAGTAGAGGTGCTTGAAGGCGTCTGAAGGTGCCGACGTCCTCGTAGCAATCCCGCTGGTATGCTTTTCCACGGCGGCGAAGGCTTCCAATAATCCGGAGGATCCAGCGAAGAAGGTGTTCGCTGAAGGAGATTAAATCTAAAGAACTCTCATGACGGGGCGCCCAATATATAGCTTGGCCACGCCCATCTTGGCGGGCTCTGACGCGCGCGGGCGCGAAGCGCGCTCATTGGTCGCGCATTCAGAGTCGCCCCGTCATTGGTTCGAGCAAGTTGCCGCAGCACAGCCAATGACCGAGTTCCTTCGTTCATTGCTGACAGCTGTGCAGCTGCAATGCGTTTTACATAAAGACTTCAATATTCTCGAGAAAAGGAGTTTTCCCATAGTGTAAGCTACTTACGCAATAGGAGAGACCTCTCGAAAGGGAACTCTAAACTCTTAAAAACGTATTACCTTTTGTTTTACTTTGGGGATGAGACCTTTGTACCAGTCACACTGAGACATTTCAAATGATACCAAACATGTTTAGTGTTGTATGATAACTGTTCACATTAAACCATAGATCAGTGGTCTCCAACATGGTAGCCCGCATGGAGTCTCTGAGTCGCCCGCCGAACACGTTCTATAAATAGCCTGAATTGTAATCTTTAATTTAGTTTTTAATTTTTTATTTATGATGATGGCATAAAATGAGAAAATAACTAATGGTAACATTTCATATACCATTAAAACATAATAAAATAATTTAAAATATTTTGAATCTGCACGTCGAGCACGTTTAAAAAAAACAAAAACGTAACGTAACTTCTGTGAGTTGAGGCGGTCGCGGGCAGACGGTACATACATAAGATAAATTGAACTATAAAAAAAAGAAAAAAAATATTAATTATGGCTGATGATCCAGGTCATGCAAAAAAGAAGAAGACTTATTATTTTAACGAGGAGTAGGAGACAGAATTCCTCTTCACTAACGTTAAAGATAAAGCTGTATGCCTCATCTGTGGAGCTAGCATTGCGGTTGCTAACAGTAGCACCTCAATGCAGTACATGAGATCCACGGGGAGGAGTCGGATCAAGATCCAAGGGGTGGAGATGGGTAGGATTAGGGTTGGGTTTAGGGATCAGGGGGCGGAGTTGGGTAGGTTTAGGTGTATGTAAGGTGGGAGGAGTCGGATCTGGATCCGACTCCTCCCCGTGGATTTCATGTTCCGCAGTGAGGACCATCTCGTTGCTAATGGTCTATGACAGGGGTCTCCAACACGTCGCTCGTACCAGTAGCTCGTGGCCTGATTGGAGGTAGCTCACCAAGGGGGCGTTCACATATCGCGTCTTTTGCGCGCTCAAGTTCGTTATTTCAAATGTAGGAAGCTCATAATTGAAGCGACGCGCTCATTTTTTCCAGGCGCAGCGAGATGAAAAATCCATTAGCTACTAAAACTTCTTTGTCATTGTGGAGAGCGCAGTGCATGGTTGCATTGCAACGACAGACGCCACGGGAAAATCGGATCAAATTTTACTATTAATAATGAAAGATAAGCTAATGTGCATTGTGAACGTCAGTAATTCATCTTGTTTGACTCATTCTTTTTATAAAATTATTTAAAGGCTGAAATATGCGAGCTTTTTATAAATCTTTTTGTGTCAAAACTTTATTTGAACTTGTAGGCTACCTGTTAGTAGATAACATGTCGCAAGACACTCCTTTAAAATCTGGCCATCATTTTTTATGTTGTTATTTTGTTTATGTAAACAAAAAGTGCAAATGAATTCTAATTATATTTGTTATTTGCTGGTTTTCGACATAAACCTTGGTGAATTGATTTTATTGTGTAGTATTAGTACTTTTTGAACAGGATTCTGTGATAACCATGATCATTTTGGTGACTATAATCATGAAATGAAATTTTCATGCCATTTCATCTCTAGTTAAGATGCACTATACAATCAACTATAATTATCTGTTTTTACAGTATAATATGCAAAGTACAATTTTCTTTAAAAAAATTAATCTCTGATTCTGTTCTTTTCTCTGACATTTAAGGGTGACATATATAGGCCTACAAAAACTCTTTTAGGTCTAAAACAGTTTAGATAGTTGTTAATATGAGAGTTATGAGACATTATTTAAGAGATTTAAGTATTGTATTAGCCTACATGAGTAGCTCTCGGCCACTATCTTTTTTAAAAAGTAGCTCTCAAATGAAAAAAGGTTGGAGACCCCTGCCATAGATTTTTGGGTGAATTTCAGGTGATCTCAGCATGAGAGAGAGAAGAGATGGGGGAAAGAAGTGAAGGGAAAGAAATGTACATTAATACAATCCTGAGGTGATTGATTTGGTCTTTGGTGGGGATGCTAGTTTTTCTAGAGTTCAAATGATAATTTCCTTTGTTTTCTCAGAGAGTAGCCCTCTCTTCCAGTCTTACAACAGTCTGAATTTAGAGGCTGTTTACACAACTGGCCCCTGTAGTGGGTGTACAGTACACTCATCTATCAATCATCAGTTACATACAAATCGATATATGTGTGAAATAAAAAGAAATACAAAAAGTTTGTTTGGTGATTTATTAGAGATGACTTCTTGAAACATTTTCCTCACAAATAAAATCTATATACCCATTGACGGAAGTCACAAATTTCCAAGTCTGTTACTTTTTCCTCTTCTGTGATCTCCTTTGATTTCTTTCTGATGGCCGTTTTGCGCCCCTTCTCGCCCCTTTGTCCTCTCTAAACATGATTGCTGGTCCTTTAGCCACTGGCGTTGTGGTCCTATTCTTTATGAAGTCCTCTTTGACCATAGGCTCGATGATCGCACCCATTGTAGTGACAACTTTAGGTTTCGTCATCTTCTTCACAACATTCTGTGTGTTCCACGTCGGTCCAATAGGAGTACGGATGCAAGATTCGAACTGTGCCGTGTTTTCAAAGGGAAACGGTAGATGACTAACCTAAGAAAAAAAAACTATAATAATTAGAGAAATGCAAGATTGGTCTTCCTTTCAATTCATCAGATAGCATTTGAACTGGCCGCATTCAAGATGTTGAATTGAATTTCAGCTCCTGTCACTTGTTAGTCAATGCAAAAAAAATAAAAAAAAAGATTTTTAGCGCCTCAAATTCAGAAATTGAATGCACTCTCACAAGAATGCGATTCTAATACTCAATGTATCATACTATCAATTTCATATTTTTGAGTGTTGCATGCATTTGCCAGGGGATTGTTTACCTGATGTGGACCGAGTGATGCATTTCTCTTCTCTGATATGATGACATCAGGCAGTTTCTGGTCTTGCCTTGGAGGTGGTGGGGGCATTTTCACCCTAAACCTACAGAGACAAATTAACCGTTAGGACCATTTCGCAAACAGCTTGACCAATCACAAAATACTGGTCCAGCCGACCAATCAGAGACTTTGCACTTTTCGGAAGAAGGGGCTTCATAGAGACAGAAACTAAACCAAGCGATACTGACAGACTAAGAGAGAGGCTGCAACAGTCAAATATGTGAGAAATAATTATGATTTTTTTTTTACATTGAAGCATGAAAACCCATTCTAGTAGAGCCCAAAAACTAAACCAAGACTTTGTAAAAGGGCATTACAGGTCCTCTTTAATGGTAGCACTTTTTTCAAACCTTTCATTATGTTTTTATTGTTGTACCCCTTTTTACATGAACAGTATTAAACTACTGTGTTGTTAACTATTGGTAACCGAGAAAAGCTGCATTACCTATTAAAATCAATTGGTTACATTCAACTCAATGTTACATCACATTAGTTAGCATTATTTTCTCTGTCGATGTAGCCAAGTTGATGTCAGTTAAAAAAGGAAAGTTATTACATTTTGATCACAAATTACAAAAACATTTTTTCCTCAGGAATAATGTGCACCAGGAACAGAAAAAAGGGGAAATTTGGATTGCATGTTGACTATATGTTTAAAGGTCAAGCGTGTAATTTCTGGTCAACTTGCATCACCAGACAGAACTGCTAAAACAATGACTGTTTTCAAACACTCCCCTTGTCTCAACCAATAGCTTGAGTTTGAAATGAAGCGGTGTGTGAGTCAGTGTCGCCATTTAGGGTCGTTAAATGCTCAGACAAACAGAACATTTTGAGTCTCACACAGTGTTTTGCATTGTAATCAACAAATGGCTTATAGTTGTCTCTGCATATTAAAGTCCATGTGAATCAGCTTGATAAGAGCGGTTTTATCTCGAAGTGTTGACATTTCCAATTTAAGCATGAAGAGCACATGCCTTTTTTTAAAAAAAAGAAGAAAAAAGCCAGTAGCATTTAGAATACATTTAAAACTCCAAGGTTTTCTAAGAAATTAAGATGTCTGACGTTGTTCATAGAATATTGTGTGTAAATTTAAAACCTAGTCCACTTCAATACTGTGCATTGTGGGTACAGCAATAACATGCAAAATGGCTGACTTAAAAACTTGTACTAAGTTATCAGTAGTGGTCTCTGTAATACTGATGATATCATGTAAATTCTACACTGCTAGATTATTAATGCATCAACAGTTTAAAAAAAAAGATTGTTGCAAATAAATTAGTCAATTTTTGTGCATTGCCATTTGAGTTGTGTGAGCTGAAGAGTGAATGAACAAAAAAACTATTTTGATGGAGGGTTATTAAATGCTTTCTATGAGATTCATCAGACATGTACACAACAAATGTAAAATTATAAATGAAATTGAATTGTATATGCAAAATGACGCAAATGCTATTGAATTTAAGGGCCTGTTTACACCTGGTCTCTTCATGTGTTTTTACTGATCAGATAGCTACCTGATTTATCAAAACGATTCCACTTACACTCGGTCACATAAATGTGTTTTTACAAAACCAGGGTTGTTGCACATTTTTTAGAGTCAAATTTAAGACCTGGAGAAATCTAAATTAATAGCATACATTAGGGGTGTGCAATATTGATAAAAATATATCTGGATACTTTCAAAGTTTTGTTGATAATAACTAGGTGTTATTTTACTGATTGTGTTTTTGTGCTGGTGCCATGGCTGGTTTAGGCCTTGTTGTTGACAGCTGACTCAAGAAGATATTCAAATTTTTCATATTCGATTGACAGAAATGAACTTTTTTTATTAACGGGCAATATTTGCCATATTAAATAAATTTTCAGCTATATATGGACATTTTTAGATGTATGCATCACCTTTTATGTCAAATTCTAACATTAAAACTAAATTCTATAAGAATAATAACACAATACCACTGTTACCAGTCAAATTAAATCATTAAATCAAAATCCATCTTTGCAGTGCAGAGGTGACACAGAAGCGGCATCAGAACTGGCATTAATATATTTACACTGCATTTACAATTGCATAAATAAAGCTATGAGTTTTTTTTTTAATTCAATATTTAAATATGAAATGATTTCTAATTTTAATGTTTTAATAAAGGGTACTTTAAATATGAAACTAAAACCGCCAATAGGTGGCGGCAAGTCACTGTCTTAATAAAATTTACATAATGTGGTTTCAACAACCAGATGTATTTGCACTTGTCCAGTTTCGTCAGGAATGCGTCTCAGATCACCTCATGAAGTGGTTTGAGTGACTGGATTTAAATCTGTTTCAGAGGGCTCTTTTCACGATCGGAGAGCTATTCGATCTGAGAAAACAAAATTCCATTTCAATACTGTGGTCCATAACCATGTTATGCATATGAAAGATTGACAGTGCACATACTGCACTTATCGATTTCCATCATTACAGTGATTACAGACATTCAAAGTCTGAAGCCCTATTCGCACGGGATTAGTGTTATCCGGGGACCTCGTGTGATTTAGAATTTACCCCCTCACATCTGAATTTCATGTGGCGCATTCGCACAGGATAACCGAAGCCTGTGATTTTACTCGAATTTACTGACTTATCTCCCGGATATGATGTCAATAGGCTATTGCTTGGAAATGTCTTGTCGTTATAGGTCTAGAAGTATGATCATAAACAGAATAATGTTCCTTACCGCATGTCATCCATCTCCATCTAATCATTCTTTTTGTTTTTCTGATGATTTTCAGCCTTATCTTTCTGCCAGTTGTATAGTTGTGGTGTAGGTATAGCGATATGACCCAGCATATCAAATTACTATCAAAACACTAAAACGCAGCCTCCACTCTTCGCGAAAGATGGATAAAAAGGTGCACGGGAAACAAAAACCTTGAAGAAATCATATACGACCAGGCCAAATCACAGAGATGCCGATTCGCACGGGACTAATATTATCGCAGGACCTCGGTGTTCGGCCAAATATGGCGGGTCATTTGCGGGGGAATTTCTACTTTACAAATTACAGACATGGCGAATTCGCAGGGGATTAAGATCTCAGACACACCCCGCAATTATTACAAATGACTAGAGGTCACCAGGTAATACTTATCCCGTGCGAATAGGGCTATAGTTTCACTTCAATTACCGGTCTGGACGGCATGCTGTCAGACCTTAGGATATCGCTCCAAACCAATCAGAAAAACATATAATCGTGTCAATCACAAACCAGAAAGACAGGAAACGTTTTGAAATTTTATAAAAAAACAGATTTATCACTTGTACCTTTTGCGTTTCCAGCGGGAGGGTTTCAGACCAACACCCCCCCACTCCCCCCAGCCTGGCAGGGTCAGGTCCACCACTTTGGGCCTCGCTGCAGCTTCCTGTTTCCTTTTGTCTTTCATGAAATCAGAAATGACATCATCCCCAGCAAAAGCCTCCTTGATGATAGAAATCTGTTCATCATGCTCCTAACAAGAAAGTGAAATCATTTTAAACAGGAAAAAGCAGCATTTGATGTTTCTTGCAACAACTCAAAAACTAAATGTCAAAGTTAATGGAGACAGACCTTAGTCACGGTTGATGATTCAATGGGATGTACAGAATATTAGGTCTATTTTTACAACCCATGCTTGAGTATTTTTGTCCACAAGAACACATTATACATCTATATCTGACAGTCTTGTTTTCACGTTGGTAAAATAAAATGTGTTGTCTACCCTCAAGATTTATTGGTTACATACACCCCCCCCATTCAACTCACATCTTCAACTACTGTTGGCAAAAAGGGAACTTTGATGACTTTTGCTTCTTTGGTAAGTACTTCACGGAGGTTGATTTCCTTGTTCTTTTTATTAGTTGGCGCTGAAGGAGTGTCTGCAACAGCTGTTTGAGGCCGAGATGGAGCAACAGTGGGCTGGGGCTCGAAAACCTCACCCAAAACCTCCAGATCTTCGATATTCTGGACTCGAATCGGTCCTTCATCCAAAAGTCCCTCTCCATCTTCTTGCCCTTCCTGTGACTTCTCAGTCCTCATAAGCTTGAAAAGGGTGTTAAACTCAGAAACATCCACCTCCTCCTCCTCTTCCTCATCTTCTTCTTTATCATTATTCTCCTCCTTGTCAGAAATCTCCACCACATCTTCACCAACCACCTCGCTGGCAAGTTCTGCTATAAGAATACAAGACAAATAGTTTGAATGAAAATCATCACATACACTGGCAGTTAAAACTTCTAACTTTTTAAAATTTGTATTCAAATTCAAGTAGGTCAAGTCTATTAAACCACCTAAAATGTTACAAAAGTAAGCAGTAAGCTGCCAAGAAGTTAAAGGAACAAGGTATTTTTCAATGAACAAGTAATGAATTAAAGAGTTAATTCACCCCAAAATGAGAATTGTCATCATTTACTTATCCTCATGTCATTCCAAACCCGTAAGCATTTCATTCCTCTTCAAAACACAGATGAATATATAATACACCTACTCCTTTTAGTCCACCCATTGAAAGTCCATTCAAATTTTCAAGCTTCAAAACATTCATAAAGAGACACGACCACTTTACATGATGAACAGATTTAATGTAGGCTTTTCTTCAGATAAAAACATTGATCAATTCATTCATATAAAGCACATCAAATATAGCAAACAGAATCTCAAATGTACTAGCTTGATGTGCGAGAACCAATGCAGTTTCACGTCAGAATGGTTGAGATTCTGTTGACCATATCTGATGGGCTTTATATGAGTGTATTGATCAATGTTTATATCTGAATAAAAGCCTAAATTAAAACAAAGCAATTTTCTCTTCAGAAGACTTAAATTAAACTGCTTGATTCCTATGGATCAATTTTACAATGTCTTTATGAACTTTTTAAAGTTTGTCAATTTTGGTTGTGTGGAGTTTCAGTGGATGGACAATAAGAAGTTGGTGCTGTTTGATAAACCGATGGGCCGATATCATCGTCCATCGTGATGGCTGACAGACATCACGATGTTTAGCCGGCATCGTGATCCCCCCCCCCACCCCCCACGTTTCCATGGTGACGCTTCATGCTTGGTACGTGATTCACCACAGCCAAAATAGCGCTGTATGAAAGATGAAGCGCTTTTATTTATAAATATTAACAAATTTGCTTACCATGTCATCAACTATCTTCTATTCCGATTCTCAAATATGTGTAAGTGAGTTTATTTTGTTGTTTAAAAAAACTTTTATAAATGATCTTGACCTGTAACATGAGACTGGCGCCGTCATGTTTGTTTGTGCCGAAGTTCAGAGAATCCTGTCTGTTGGATTTATTACAGCGCGTGAATTAATCAGTTTCTCCCGAAATACATGAAAGTGGCCGGTGAACTGGGAGAAAAATAGTTGACTTTATAGTTATTTACACTGTGTGTCTGATATGAATAAAAACCGTCTGCAAATATATTTGAATGGTTTGTTATTGCTGCTTCCATAGACACCATTGTGTATTTTACAAACTACAAATGTATTGTTTTGCTATAAATTATAAGTATTTAAATGTCTGAAACCTAAAATAAACATTATGTGGTTAAAAACACTGAACAGTTGTGATCCGTCAATCTTTGGCTCAGCGCCAGCACGGTTTGAATCTGGCAGTTGTCACGTCACTTTACATTCGCTCCTTAATGGAAAATAAGAATGTTACCCCCCCTCCCCCTCCCGATATCATCGTCCATCGCGATGTTTCACTGTAGACATCGCCTGATACCAAATTGGTAGACATCGCCCAACCCTACTGAACACTCTGCATTAACATTTCGCTGAAAACCTGTACGACTTTCTCCTGTGGAACACAAAAGCAGATATTGTGCAGAATATTTAATCTGCTCTTTTCCAAGTAGACTGCGACTGTCAGTCTGTCAATCAGTCCAAATGCACTATACAAGTCTTCTGAAGACATTCAATAGTTTTGAGTCAAAGCAGAGTTTCAGGCTACTTTTGATGTTTGGACTTTATTCGCGCGTCAAGTCTGATGTCATGCATCACCGTTTCTAGGGCTGTGTCCGAAATCGCCGCCTATACCCTTAAATAAGGCACTATTTGAGGACACAGCCATTTGTAGCGCAGTCAAATGTGGGGAGGTGGAGAGTAGCGTGTCAAAGGTATTCCAGCATCTGTCCAGAAGATGGCGCCCACAGCTGAATCATCCACTCGTTAGTTCTCATTCAATCCTTTAAGTGGACTATTACTGGAGTAATGAAGGTAATAGTGAATGAGGGTCATGGGGGGCGATTTTGAACACGGCCTGGGTCACATGCCAAAAGCAAACAACAAACTGTGCTAATATACACTCATGTCGTGCTGTAACACTACATTAAAATCATGATCCTAAACTTTCTCTCTATACAAAAATCTTAGTTGGCCAGACAGTCAATTCAATATTGGTGTTCGGGACACCGTGAGCCCAGAGACTGTAGTGTATACTGTGACTTTTTACAAGCTTAGCTAAAATGTTTGACAAGAATAAGCAGTGCTCATATAAAGATTTTGGACTTGGAAACAAGTCCAAGTCCATAGACACCATTGTGTATTTTACAAACTATAAATGTATTGTTTTGCTTAACATTGCTTAACAAGCAACTCCTTGCTTAACAAGCAGATAGAAATCATAGCATGAGGGTGAGTAAACAATGACAGAATTGTAATTTGTGTGTAAACTATTTTCTTGTCTCATACCCTTTTCTTCCGCAGGAGTCGAGCCCTCTTCATCAGCTTGCCTTAGCCTCCTCTTCCTCTCAAATTCTCCAAGAAGTTCCTCTTCCTCGTGTTCCTCTCCTGCGGGTTCAGCCTCCTCGGGTGTGACGCACCTGACCTCGGGCTGTTCACATGTAAGTTGGCCTTTCATCCAGGGATTGACCGAGTCAATGATCGGCTCAGGATCGTTCACAAAATCAGGAACGGTCTCCAATTCTTCGTCCTTACTTTCATGTTCATCATCAGAAAGCACCACCATCTTCTGTGTAAGATCCTTATTCATCTGCAACTGCTCCTGCATTGCTTTACGTGCCTGATGGGACATACCCAAATATCACTATTGAGTTTTAGTAATCACATTAAATATTACTCATGACTTCCATCCCTTGATATCAGTCCGGTATAAAAATAATAACTTACCGAATCATCATATTTTGCCATGATGGCCTTTGATTTGGCCCACTTGCCTTTGTTCTGATGTTTGAGAGACATCCTCTCCTGTAGTGAAAACATGTAAGGAAAAGATATTTTAGCCCAAATGATTCTCACTTATTCATTCTCTTTCCATGTTTCACCACACACCGTCATCCTGGACAGTTCCATCTTTTTGAGCTCTTCCAAAGCACCTTCAGGATCTGTCTTACACATTTCTTCAAACTGCTTCAGAAACTCCTTGCGTCTGGCTTTCTTCTGAACCCTGTGATACCTGAGAAAGATATATTTTGTAGTTAAATTAATAGACAGACGAACAAAAAGTTGTCAGAAACGTTCAGCTGTAGAACTCACTTTTTACTCTTGATTTTCTTTTCTCTTTTGGCTTTTGCCTCATAGTATGACTGGAGCGCTCTTGCCTTTTGAAGCTCAGCACGACGAATCTTCGCCTGCCAGGCAAAACAAATTGTTACAAAGTGAAATACAAAAAGAGTGTTGAGAGCAGGACTAAAAACAAAGATAGAATAGTTAATGTTCTGCTTGATCAAAAAAACATAAGCATCAATTTGGATCCATATACACACATTGCAACGGCAGAAATGTGCCAACTGGAAAAGAAACTACAGTATCCAATCCTAAAATGTGGATTCTACTTAACCAGATTTTATTTATAACTGCAACATACTAAAGGTCTTCGTTATAGCAATGGACACCTATCAATGGAGTCCATGCTAGCTCAAGTACATGTTGTCATTAAAGCAAAAGCAGCACATACTAGAGCTGCACGATTAACTATTCGAAGGTCACAATCTCGATTCAAACACCTACATCTGTTTCACATCTCAGGCATCAGCAGAGCGTGTTTGTCGCTACCCATGTTAATGAATGAGAGGGTTGGCCGTCACGCTTCCGATGTGAACGTTTTCATTCATTGATATGGTCAGCGACAAAACACGTGCTGCTCACGCTCTGCTGACGCTTGAGATGTAGCAGCCCTCCATACTAAAGCTTCTTGTTCCTTATGTTTATATCAATTAAATACATAGTATATAATTAATAGACATTGTTAGATTCCATCTCAATTCCTGTGCTTCAGTGTGATCAGTGCTTGATGCTATGCTGCTTATTCTTAATATATCTACGGAAGCTGTGGATTATTGTGCTTGTACATTTTCTTTGTCATTTTCCCAGTTGTACACATTCTGTTTGAACTGTGTGGTAAAAAGCACACATGCAGATCTATGCCATTGTGTTTGTGCACCCTGAGCACTGGTAGTAGTCTTAGTAGTTGCAATGTCAACATGCCCTTATCAAAGTCATACCTCCTCCAAGCTCATGGCTTTAAGTGATGCCTCCTCGACTGGAGTCAAAACAGGGTCAACAGCCGGCTGGCTGTTGTTGTGCAAGAGTCTGAAAATCTCTTGTTCAAGAGGAGTTTGAACCTGTCACAGAGAACACAGAGTTATTATTCAAATAAAAGCAAGTGCTTTTATCAAACATATGTTTTAGTTACATCTGGTCAGTGTGCAAAGAAACACAACTACATTGAAGAAACATTACATTGAAGAAAGATTTGCAATGATGATAACACTAAAAATTGTACTGAAGAAACATGAATTTTCTGTAAAGCTGCTTTGAAACGAGCTATTGTGAAAAGCACTATACAAATACAATTTGTGAATTGTATTCAAGATAATAGTAATTATCCGTGTCACTGAATTACAGTACAGTTGGATGAAAAAAAACCCCTCAAATAAACAATGATTTAGACAAAACATGACAAAGTGGCCATTAGTTTTTGAAAGCCATGTTATTAATGTGAACCAACTGTTACTTAAAGGTGCAATGAGTGATTTTTAGCTGCATCTAGTGGTGAGGTTGCAAATTGCACCCAACAGAAGTTACGGTGGCCAACAGGAAAATATGTCATCGTCTGAGACAGCAGAGAGTAGCCAGTTAAGCAATGAGGTTTCTTTACAAGGATAAATTAAGAAATTAGGTTTACTTAATTATGCAGTAAAACAATGTTTTTGCGAATATTATTGTTACTTGTTCATCATTGTGTCAGTGTTTTATTCGCTGACTTTAACTAGCTTCTTTGCACGAAGAACAACATATAGTGACGTAATACGTTTTGTCTGTTTAGGGCCACTGTAGAAAGATGTCGGTATGTAAGGGGACCCGCATTGTTAAAGATAGAAATGGCTCATTCTAAGGTAATAAAAACATTATGGTTTTTACACCACTGAAAACAGTTATGTACCATATTTTCCAGACTATAAGTCGCATCAGTCAAAAAATGTGTCACGAAAAGGAAAAAAACATAAGTCGCATTTATCTATTTGTTGTTCAAGCACCCATCTGTGGACTCGTTCCTCCAGCTCTGGCCATCTTGCTTTCAGCCCACGATTAGCTTTCTTTGTTTTCTTCATTACAGTTTAGGGGGTCGCACACCGAACAAGAAGCGCCGCGCCGGGTCTAGGACAACTCGAGGTATCGCACACCGGACGCGCACTTTCTCAGTTTATGGCCAGCAATATTATGTTTAAGGACGTTATGGAATTAAGATAATGCCTGTTCTATGTTATGATTGTACTGTACAATTAAATACAATAGTTGCTAAGTCTGCAGTCTGAACACACTTTACCTCAGAGCATCCGTTAACTGAATGAATTGAGAATCTCTCCTGAAAATCCGATAACATCAGCAATTTTCATTCAAGCAGCTGATTTCTGTAAATGAATGTAAAACTAAATGTATATTAGTTTAGTTATATAAGGTCCTGAGCCGTTGCTGGGCGCTGCGGACAGACGCCGCCGGTGTGTGTACACTCATAGAGAATAATGTGTTCGAATTTTAAAGATCCCCTTTAGAGTAACCTCTGCTTCATGCCAGTCCCTCACAAGTGTCTCACTCACTCCAATAGGAATAGGATTTTCTTTTTGGGGGCATTTAATTTGTGTTCAGTCTTTCTCAGTTGTCTTTAAGTTAATGTTTCAGTTAACAGTTTTCAGTTGATTTTTTCAGGGGTAGGCTACAGGAGCAGGATAGAGCGCCCTCTTGCGGCTGTAGACTGTAATGTTTTCTCTTGGTTCATGTCAGTCAGTATAAATTAATTTTGAAATACAAGTCGCACCTGACCATAAGTCGCAGGAACAGCCAAACTATGAAAAAAAGTGTGACTTAAAAATACGGTATATTATATTGCATTTCTGTCAACAGATCCTCCTAAATATTTCACAATGCATCTCTTAAGGCTCCCCAAATACTGTACTGTATAATTGACATTTTTCTTCTATCACCAAATCCATCTTTGCTCGCAAAATGATAAGACACCGATTTTCATTTCCCGCAATAATGAAAAAATAATGAATAATAATAAATAATGAAATAAATAGAGATGCTCCGATCAGCATTTTTGGGGCCGATCACCAAAATCATGATCTGCCGATTGCCGATCACTGCCGATCACAGAATGGCAGGGGAATGGGAATCTTTTATCTATAATCTAGCAGAGTTTGCACCATTTGTAGAAATGTGTTTATTTAATTGTATTTAGAAAATGAGATGTCTTAAGGCTACTGTAGACCAGCTTTCCCAAATAAGGCAGAGTAACATTAAATTATTCCAAACAAAGAGGGGTCAGGCAGACCAACACACATCAGATCAGCCTAATGGGAGGGGATCAAGTTACACTTAGGCATATTTGGAAATTGTAGCCTCTTAATACACCCACTACATTTACTAATTGGCAACAAAATGTACAACTTGTTACACCAAAACTGGCTACTGATAAAAGGACAAAACTATGGCAAGTTTTTTTCTGTTATTATTATGAACGTCTGATGTAGTTGAGCAGAATGCTCTTTTATAAAGTTACTTCATTAAAGGACATATTTAATGAGATTATGCCTGGAAAGGTTTTGGATTTATCATATGTTCATTTAAAAATATATATTGTATAAAATGACTTCTTGTTTATATTTGTTTTGTTTTATATGATATTTGTATTTTTATAATTGATTTTTTGCCATGAAAATAGCTTTGAATGCTGACATGACATAAAATAATCTGAATCTGATGTAGTTGAGGAACCTCTTTTGAAACATCTCGCGGCACGAATGTACCAATACAAATAAATAAAAACATCTCCAGTTAACTCAGAGCATTCATTTTGTTCATTTGTTAAATAAGAGGCGATCTAGCGCTGAAAAGGGTTTTTTTTTTTTATCAAGTGATCAAAGTGCTCGTTGCCGCAGCGATCAGTGTTCTGTGAAACGTTCTGTGATACCGCGTTCTGTTGTGGCTCGCGCGGTGCACGGTCTTCACTCGGACGCGCGCTTCAGTCCGTTGGGAGACTCCCTATTCGTTCCAGTGAAGGAGAACTCATGTTGCCACTGCCAAGCTCCACTCTGCTGTTGTGTGCCCGTGCGCCACGGATGCAGGTGGGAAAAAGTTGCGCGAGTAATTTACGTCACGTGACCGGCTTTTTTGATCGGCGCTTTTGGGGTTCGCCGATGAATCTATTTTTAGCCAATATCGGCCGATCATGATCGGCGTCCGATAAATCGGAGCATCCCTACAAATAAATTAGTAAATAAACAAGTAAATTAATGATAAAATAAGTGATTTATCCACAGACCCTGCTCCTAATAATAAACTGTAACCCACTTGTATATATGTAAGAAAATAATGTACCCAAATATATATTTAGACTTGTCACAATATCATACATTTTCACATTGTTGCGGGTTCTGCATTTAAACCGACTATACTGGTAATTGCACTGGTTTGTGCTATTTTTATAGCTCTGTCAGCGCACATCTGCGCAGAAGTTCCCAGCATACTAGACTCGTATGAATAATGATTTCTGATTTCTTTAGTGTTGAGGCCAAAATTGGATTGCATGTCTTTTTAGTGTACAAGTATATCTGGTGTGTTTGATATTCTTATCTATCTTTTAAACATTCTATATACACTCACCTAAAGAATTATTAGGAACACCATACTAATACTGTGTTTGACCCCCTTTCGCCTTCAGAACTGCCTTAAAGGAACACTCCACCGTTTTTTGAAATAGAGCTTATTCACATTCTATCCTACATTTAGATAAGTGTGCAAATGCATTTTTGTCTCAGTGCTTGCATTGTTTTAGTTTGACAGGGTTGGCGCTAGCTTAGCTTAGCACAATGAATGGAATCCTTTGTTGCCAACTAGCATGTCCTGAGTAAAAGTGATTAAAAAAAAAAAAAAAACCCACGTAATTACTTCTTGTGGCCTGCGTATTCACAACGAGTACAAATAGCGATGCAGATTAACACTAGGCGATTTCCCAGGCAGATATTGACTTGGGACTATATTTAGGGGGAAGCACAGGCGAAGCACTGCTGCTTAGGCGAAGCACTGCTACTTGGGCGCAGAGATATCACGCAACACATGAAATCCCACGACTTCCATAAACATACCGGCGTTCAACGCGTCAAAAAAAACAGAAGAAGAACATACCGGCGAGACCTGCACCGAGTGTCTTCGCTTTAGGACTATTTATTTTGAGAAGTTACAGCAAACATGGTAATTACCTGCGTAGCAAAAGGTTGTGAGAACAAGCAAAGAACATACACGCATGTAATGTTTCACAAAATTCCATCGAATGTGGAACTGAGAAATAAATGGCTAGCTGCTCTGGAGATCTGTACATCAACGCCTCTCTACAAAATAAAAGAGTTTCGTGTTTGCGAAGAGCATTTTGCACCAGAGGACTACTTTGAAAAAATAGAATATGGGCCCAGAAAAACGGTACTACGTCTGAAAGATACGGCCGTCCCATCTATTTTCAAAGCACAGGCAGAACAAAGTGCACATGTAAGTTGTCTTTTATTACTCTCTTCCTTATGTTTATCTGTGTCTTTATTCTGTTGTAAGATCGATGCTGAGAAGCTGTATCTAGACTACGAACCTTGAATTCCACCTGTTTAGCATGAACAACCTGTTATCGTTACCTATAAATTGAAATGACTGAGGGCTAAGTTAGCTATATTTTCTCACAGAGTTACACTCAGGAGGTTTAGCATAACTACAAACATTTTGACCAAAGGAGGTAGCAGAACAGTCTTCATTGTTTATGTAACACACACACACACACACATATAAATTTACATATATACATATATATATATATTTTTTTCTATATTATAAATTATATTTTATTTTATTAATAAAAAAATCGAGTACTGCAGGATGGATCAGCGCCATGAAATCCTCGGTAGCTGTGACAGAACTGCGGGCATGCTCATCTTGATCTAACGCGTTGAGCCTGGTCATCGATGGCAGTAACTGGTCCCACTCTCCACAGCACAGACACTCTATTTCAGTCGGCATAGGTTGGCATATTCCCACACTCACTCCACCAGGTTGAGCGATCTGAACCTCCTCCTCCTGTCGGTCTATTTCTAAAGCACGCAGCTCATCTTCTGTAAACTCTGGTTCAAATAGGTATGGCTCTGGCTCTTGATTGTATGAGAAGTCACCCTCTTCGTCTCTCACAATATCAGCCATGTTCATCTCCAGTCATGTACTGTAAGGAAAATAGTCAGGCAGCTACTATTCACGCCGGTATGTTTACGGAAGTCATGGGATTTCATGTGTTGCGTGATATATCTGCGCCCAAGTAGCAGTGCTTCGCCTAAACAGCAGTGCTTCACCTGTGCTTCCCCCTAAATATAGTCCCAAGTCAATATCTGCCTAGGAAATCGCCTAGTGTTAATCTGCATCGCTATTTGTACTCGTTGTGAATACGCAGGCCACAAGAAGTAATTACGTGGGTTTGTTTATTTTTTTTATCACTTTTACTCAGGACATGCTAGCTGGCAACAAAGGATTCCATTCATTGTGCTAAGGTATGCTAGTGCCGACCCTGTCAAACTAAAACAATGCATGCACTGAGACAAAAATGCATTTGCACACATATCTAAATGTAGGAAAGAATGTGAATAAGCCCTATTTCAAAAAACGGTTGAGTGTTCCTTTAATTCTACGTGGCATTGATTCAACAAGGTGCTGAAAGCATTCTTTAGAAATGTTGGCCCATACTGATAGGATAGCATCTTGCAGTTGATGGAGATTTGTGGGATGCACATCCAGGGCACGAAGCTCCCGTTCCACCACATCCCAAAGATGCTCTATTGGGTTGAGATCTGGTGACTGTGGGGGCCATTTTAGTACAGTGAACTCATTGTCATGTTCAAGAAACCAATTTGAAATGATTCGAGCTTTGTGACATGGTGCATTATCCTGCTGGAAGTAGTCATCAGAGGATGGGTACATGGTGGCCATAAAGGGATGGTCATGGTCAGAAACAGTGCTCAGGTAGGCCGTGGCATTTAAACGATGCCCAATTGGCACTAAGGGGCCTAAAGTGTGCCAAGAAAACATCCCCCACAACATTACACCATCACCACCAGCCTGCACAGTGGTAACAAGGCATGATGGATCCATGTTCTCATTCTGTTTACGCCAAATTCTGACTCTACCACCTGAATGTCTCAACAGAAATCGAGACTCATCAGACCAGGCAACATTTTTCCAGTCTTCAACTGTACAATTTTGGTGAGCTCTTGCAAATTGTAGCCTCTTTTTCCTATTTGTAGTGGAGATGAGTGGTACCCGGTGGGGTCTTCTGCTGTTGTAGCCCATCCGCCTCAAGGTTGTGCGTGTTGTGGCTTCACAAATGCTTTGCTGCATACCTCGGTTGTAACGAGTGGTTATTTCAGTCAAAGTTGCTCTTCTATCAGCTTGAATCAGTCGGCCCATTCTCCTCTGACCTCTAGCATCAACAAGGCATTTTCGCCCACAGGACTGCCACATACTGGATGTTTTTCCCTTTTCACACCATTCTTTGTAAACCCTAGAAATGGTTGAGCGTGAAAATCCCAGTAACTGAGCAGATTGTGAAATACTCAGACCGGCCCGTCTGGCACCAACAACCATGCCACGCTCAAAATTGCTTAAATCACCTTTCTTTCCCATTCTTACATTCAGTTTGGAGTTCAGGAGATTGTCTTGACCAGGACCACACCCCTAAATGCATTGAAGCAACTGCCATTTGATTGGTTTAGATAATTGCATTAATGAGAAATTGAACAGGTGTTCCTAATAATCCTTTAGGTGAGTGTATATTACATGTTGAAATTTTTCTAAACGTAAATTCGTGTCTGAATTTGACTCTTCGCAAGGAGTTTGACTGACAGGCGATCTGACCAATCATAATCTATAATCCGCCATTTTTGTCCGACAAAGCAGTCAGGAAAGTTAGATTAACGTTGGAGGATTTGAACTTGAAAAACGGTGTGTACTGACCTCTTTCCGTGGTTAAAACAACATTCCTTCTGAATGATGTTCATTCATGTTTATTTGATGCTATAAATTAACTAGAAGAAAGAGATGATCAGTTCACGAGCAGCTTTAACTGAGGCTCTAAAGCGATCTGTCAGACACATTAAAGAGCCACAAAACGGTATTTATTGTTTAAATTTCTTAAAAAAAAAAAAAGACCAAAGTTGAGACTTTGTTTCATATCAAAGGTAACCTGGGGTCTATACCAAGAAGCCGGTTTAGGGGGGTAGCCAGGTATGTTTCTGTTCAGTTTGCACCAACACTGGTTTTAGGCACCATGAAAGTGGTTTGGCTTTTAGCAGTGTTCATCACTATAGTAACTTATGCTTCACGGCTAACCTGGTCCGGGTCAGGTGATGTTCCAGGTAAGAGATCGCAAACTGAAATTGGACCAATCAGCTGTGAGCAAAGGATAAAGTCACTCCACCTGTTTCTACTCCAAATTAAAGGTCACTACATAGCAAATGATTTTAAAAGACAAAATCGTCTTTGGCTTTTAGTAACGCTTATTTAGAATAATAATTTTGTATGATTTAGATATTATTCATGTAATTATTACTCGATCACACATGTACAATTTTAGTTGATCAATTATTATTACGCACAGTTTAAAGGAATAAATATATAACGGTAATATAAATACGCTTTAGAATCAATAGATAAAGCTATAAAATGACTACATGCGAGTTTAAATGTTCAATTCTCTCTATAACTTTATCAACTAACTTCACAACTTTTACTTACACTGATATAGCAAGACTTTTTCTTTTGGTTGTTGTGTTTCCTAGACTATTTTCTTCTTGCTGTGTAAATTTGTTCTCGTAATATTCTGCAGAAGAGAGAAGGGAATCACGCTGCTTCTCTCGTGAAAACGCAGTTTCACTCTTTCTTAGCATGTGATTGGCTGTTCGCTACTGATGTCACACCTAAACTTAGGATCAAAGCCTGAGTTGACAGAGAAAGTTGATGATCAGCATCATGGTACCAACAAAGCCTGGTTGGATTGGTTTGGTTTTGTCAACTCGAAACTAATCCTGCAACCCTGAGTTTGTTCATCTACCATCATGGTACAGGGCCCTGGTCTGTCCGGTCTCAGTGTGTTGTCAGTGTCCTCTCTGCTCCGCAATGTATTTTTCACTGCGTGAGAACATGTGGCGTGAGAGGGGCGTGGCTTGTCGGACATAGCAACGGTAACTAAAGAGGGAGGGTCTTTGCGAACGGTCAATTGACCCTTCGCTAAGCCGCACCCGAAAACCGCCACTGGCCAATCGTGTCTCAGCAACCGTAACTAGGCGCGGGAGGTCTGGCAAGCTTTCGAGCGAGGGAAACATGCTGAAGCGTTGTGCGTATGGATTGAGCAAATCTGATACCCGGTATCCTAAAAGTTTGGACGGGGGAGTGGAATTTTTTTCCTTCCCGAAAATCTAAAAGCCAAGGGGAGAAATGATGTGCGTGGGTAGCAGTGTGGGAGACCCCATTCACAACTAAATGTCCACAGGATTAACAAAAACACATATTGCTTGGAAATAATGACGGTTCTTTGTTCATAATGCATATATATTAATGTAAAATAAAACGATTAAAGACAAGGAGGCTCACTGACATACTTTAAAATATATTTCAGCATTTTGTTAATCGACGGCCTACTACCCCTGACTGAGTAACTTTAACCCAATCCGATCGCGACTCTCCGGATAAGCTGTTTGATTTATAATTATTAGATTATTTTCACATTTCACTTACTCTGCTGTGCACAAACACAGCTGTTCCCATTTGAATGGTCAGCGTATGAGGCGCTGCTGCTTGCGCTGGGACTATAGGCTTTAGCTTCAATTATGGAACTATTCTCTAATCGGTTGCATATTATGTCGTGGATATATCCCTCGAATGCATACTGCAGTCCCTTTTGTCTTGCTCTCTCAGATATTTCACATGTTTGCCAAAAATTACTAATTATCTCATTGGGCATGTCTGACACCGGTGCATACACACTGTAATAGACGTGCCAGGCACGAAAGCTCGTCAGGCGTAGCAACAGTAACTGGGGGGGCGGGGCTTAGCGAAGGATCAATTGTACAATGTGGTGCATTTTACTGCAACATAGCTTATTAAGTTATTACACACAAAAATGTGGTAAAGAGGCTCTTTTGAAAATAAATAATGAACCGTTCAGTGTTACAACATTGGATATCAGAATCTGCCATAAATAAACAAACAAACATCCACACCTTCCATCCAGCCACGACCTGCTCCACCCGTTTAGGTCCTAAGGGTTCTTGGTTCAGAGGAAACACCACTTGTTCAGCCTTACGGTTCTGCACTATGATGTTGTTCCAGCAGGACACCTCTTGAGCAGTCTTCTCATACGCTATGCCTCTCTGAATCTGTGGACATAGTAGAGAGAAAACATTCAGCAAATAAAAAAAATGTTCACCCCATGCCAGCTTCTAAGGCTAAAGTCATTCAAGGAGATTCAGTAAACTGGGTAACACTAGTAGAATGTGTAAGATCTGTTTTTAGTAAAAACTCAAACTGAAAGTGGCCTGACTTTGCTAAAACCCTCTTCAACGGTGTCATCAGAATAAAACAGACTAGAAAAATCACATTAAATTGAGTCTTGAGCACCAAGCGGAGTAAATGACTTGGTCCCAGTGATTATTGAAACAAAATGTCACTGATCCCATTCAGGGGTGCGATTGCATACAGCAACTATGATCGCAAGATCCATCGTTACCAATAGTTAAACTGAACTTGCGACCATAGTTAGCGAACGATGCTTTTGGGAAATGAACCCCTGATTGCTACTTGCTTTGACGTGAATTTGAGGATTATATGGAGTACATGATTACAATTATATCTCTGATGATTGCTAATCATTTAAAAACATTCTGATTTAAAAAAGTGTTTTTGGACAAGTGACAAGCTTCTGTTTATCAGAGCGAGTGACTGAACTGAAAATGTAGCGTTTCATGACCTTCTCTGTCTGCTGTTTGTTGAGAGGCAGCTCCAAAGTCTCTTTACTGTTTTGTAGGTTCCTCAGCTGTTTCTTGGTCTTGTTGGAGGTTCCTGATGCTTTCTCCACGGTTCCCAGGAGGTCCGAAAGGTTGACTTTCTCTCCAGTGCCTTTATACAGAATAAATAAAACCTAAGACTGATTTTCCATCTTGATCAAGATGTGAATAAAGAACAATGCATTCTGCTTTTACCCTCTGCATTGACAGAGAACTCGGAGACCTGCACACTTGCTTCAGAACGCTCGTTCTGCTTTTTCCTTGGATAAACAAGAATCAAACTGTTAATAAGAACAATGTACAACAACATACGAAGTACACAAGCAGGTAAACTCTGACTGCTGGAAATAGATCTATAGTGGAGAATGTGAAGCTGACATGTTGAATTCTGGGTAACTGTCTTGTTTAGACGCCATATTAGGAGGATCGGGAGGACTCCTGCTGGTGAGTTTAATGTAGTGTTTTGATTTTCTTTTGTGACTGCCAAACATTTTTCCATTGTAAGTCATTCATGCTGCATCGAAAATTGCCACAGTAACTCACATCATCGTCCACGACGACTGATTTATTCCAAGAGGGGCTTTATCTAGAAAACTGAGTTTAAACAATACACAATGTGCATTGTTTACACTCCACAGGTACCCCTCAAGGATGTGTGCTCTCTCCTATCTTGTTTATATTATACACAAATGACTGTCAGAGTTTACAAGATAATAGTTATTTGGTTAAATATGCGGGGATGATACAGTGTTGCTTTCACATTCAGATCAGGAATATGGTTCGGTTTTGTACAATTTCATTTCTTGGTGTAGTAGTATGAAACTAGATCTGAATGTCTCAAAAACTAAAGAAATGATAATTAATTTTAGTAGGAGAACATTGGCACTTCAACCTATTGTCATTAATGGCACACTTGTGGAGGAAGTAGAGCAATATAAGTACCTGGGAACGGTTTTTGATAAGTTAAAGTTTGACCAAAATTCTGATGCAATTGTCAAAAAGTCACACCAAAGATTGTTCGTGCTGAGAAAGCTTAATTCTTTTAATGTACAGAGAGTTGTTCTTAAGTCATTTTATAATTCATTTGTTGAAAGTATCCTGTCTTTTTCTTTTATTTGTTGGTTTTCATCATTGTCTACAAAGAACAAAAATCGGTTGCAGGGAATTGTTAACATGCTCTAAAATTATGGGTGTTCCCTTACGAAGCCTTACATCTTATTACGAACAGCAGGTGCTGAGGATGGCTCATAAAACAATAGGAGATAGTACACACCCGCTACATTTGGACTTCGAGTGGATGCCCCTGGGACGACGTCTAAGGGCAATTAAATGTTCTACAAATCGCTATAAATTTACTTTCGTGGCTGAACCAATACGGCTATGTTATAAACTTAGGTGATTTTTTTTTAAAATGTTTTTTTATGGATTCGAATGTATGTTAAGTGTTTTATGTGAGGCACCATGTAAGCTCAAACTAATTGCCCCATGGGGATTAATAAAGCTCTAAACTAAAAAAGAAATAAAAAAAAAATGTGCATTAAAAATGTGCACAATGTGCAAAAAAAAAAAAAAAAAAAATCCGTTACAAGATGGGAGGAAAAAATATATTTCAATGCTTTTGCGTTCTCTCACAATTATATAGTTGGGTAATTTATATCGTATATAATTCGCAGGTATCAGTGGGCTGCTATCAATATTTGGGGTTTTGAAATCGCTTTTACCTGTCACTTTCCAATTCTCAATCATGTGTCCTCTGTGTACAGTGAGCAGCGGCACTGACCACACATTTTACAAGATTATATTTGTCAATAATGCTCAGGATCTGTTGCGCACCAAATCCTCCCACATCGTCCTCACAGTAATCTCTCCTTACTATCTTCACCTGATAAGTGAAATCTGATGTACTGTAACCGCAGCAAGCCTAACCATGTCCCTTTAGGGGCTCCATAGAATGTGTTATTCATTTTTCGTACCTTTCCAAACTCGGAATTAGGCCAATTCAAATTATTTACTTATTCCATGTTCCAAACATTACAATTTTCAGATTCTGGTCCAGTCTGTCCAGAATTTGTTTTTGTCAGTGAAGCATTTTCATTTAAATGGACCAGTACTAAAAAGATAAATCTCAAATGTCTCAAACCTCTTTCTTCCACCCAGAGAACTGATGGCTTCCAGGAGCTTGTTGTGTTTTCTCTCATCATCACTGCCCTCCTGTATAAAAAAAAAGAGAGAAGAATTAAACATTTTGGGTTAATTTGGCACAGGTACATGCTTCAAGGGGTGATGAAACTGCTTGCAAAAATACATGACAGTTACAAAAACTTAAAAAAAAAATTAAACCACATCAACCATTCAAATTGGAGAAAGATTAGACCTAAAAGGATATATTATACTCCAGTAGACAACATTAGTATTGCAGCTCCTTAATTATCATTCACATTGCGACGGCTCAATGTGAAAAGAAAAAAGAAATCTGCTGTTAGCCCACTGAGCATAAGAAACTCATGAAAATTGGCACATTTCCTCAAACTCTCCTGTTGTCCAAGTGTGCCAAGTTTTGGACACTGCATTAATAAGATATAGGCTGATTATCATCAGGCTATATCTCCACAACAATTAAATTAATCAAAATACATTATAACTTTTTGTGTGTGTGTTTATATATATATATATATATATATATATATATATATATATATATATATATATATATATATATATATATATACACACACACGTATGCATATGTATTTATAATGTTGCATGATGTTTATATAAACACACACACATACATTATATATATATATATATATATATATATATATATATATATATATATATATATATATATATATATATATATATGTGTGTGTATGATATGTGTATAATATAAAAGTTTGTTTTGGACACTTGGATATATATATACATACTACATACAAATATAAAAATGATAACATATATAAATAAAGGTGCAAAAACAGTATAAGTAAACCTCAAGGAACATTAAAATAATAATATAAAATAATATCTTGTTTAAAACCATTCCTGGCTTCAGGAAGAAACCCAAGTCCTATATAGATAAAACAAAAGGCAATTTTCTCACACAAACTCTTTGTGGCAAAAAATAAATAAACATCAGATAAATAAATAAATATGTACATTATGGAAAGTACACTAGTCATAACAGCATGACACGATGATGACGAGTACCTCATCTTCACTGGCACTGATGGCTTCTTCGTCATCGGGAAGCTCCTCTTCATCAGCAGCCATAGTGAAAGTCACCTTCACTCCTTTACTGTGGAGGAATACAAAACAAGAGATGCTAGAGGGAAGAGTTGATGCTCATGTTAAGGACAACCACGGATAGAAGTTAACGTTAAACTAGTATTTTAGACTGCTGCTGGTTTTAGCCAATGTTTCGTATAAATATGCAAGAAAAAAATACACATTAGATGTCTGAAAAGATAGGTAACAAGATAAAGCCGACATGAGCTAACCTTAATGTTGTTTTCTGAAGAGAGATTGATTTGGCCATGCTGTAGTTTAACCACGTGTCCAGGAGAAGCGTAAAAACTGTTGATTTCTCTCATGTATCCTCGACCTGATTTGGAGAATCAGAGATCTAGAAAAGTCAATATGTCCGTTAACTCCGAAAGACCAACATGTTATACATATGTAATTCTGAAAGACACGATTTCACTCTGTGAAATCAAATTCACGACGCACGTCGCATCTGATTCTTGTGTTTACTAGCGTGTGTAAACCAGCAGAAGTGCACAGCGCCCCCTCCTGTGCTGGAGTGCCGGATTCAGCTCTCTCTACTGACACCAACTGGCCTGGAGTCTGGAACATCAAGAACCAGGAGGAGTAATGTCTTAAAGGGATAGTTCACCTAAAAATGAAAATTCTGTCATCATTTACTCACCCTCATGTTGTTCCAAACCTCTTACTTCTGTTGAACACAAAATACGATATTTTAGAGAATGTTGGTAACCAGAGAGTTGACAGCATACATGGAATTCCATAGTATTTCTTTTAGTGCCGGGGCAATAATCGCATCCAAAATAAAAGATTGTGTTTACATAATATATGTGTGTGTAAAATATATATATATATATATATATATATATATATATATATATATATATATATATATATATATATATATATATATATATAATATAAATTATGTATAAATATATACATTGTATATACATGCAAATATTTCTTAAATATATACATGCATATGTGTGTATTTATACAAAATAATTATACATAGTACACACACATATATTATGTAAACACAATCTTTGGTCCCACTTTATATTAAAGGGATAGTTCACCCAAAAATGAAAATTCTGTCAGTAATTACTCTCCCTCATGTTGTTCAACCCCGTAAGACCTTCGTTCATCTTCGGATCACAAATTAAGATATTTTTGATTAAATCTGAGAGCTGGATCACTCCTCCATAGGCTTCTTCAGGGATTGAAACTTGTTCCCCGAAAAGTTATTAAAGACATCGTTAAAATAGTCCAAGTGACTACAGTGGCTCAATCTTAAGTTTATCAAGCGACGAGAATACTTTTTGTGTGCAAAACCCCCCAAAAATAACGACTTTATTTCAACTATTCATTTCCTTCTCTGTGGGCCTCGAGTCAGTTCACTAGTGTAACAGCGCAGCGCTACTGTGTTGTACGTCACACGTAGGCTCACTATTGGCCGACGCTGGTCATGTGGGTGATGCGTGTGACGTACAACACAGAAACACTACGCTATTACACTAATGAACTGACTCGAGGCCCACAGAGAAGGAAATGAATAGTTGAAATAAAGTCGTTATTTTTGTTTTTTTTTGCGCACAAAAAGTATTCTCGTCGCTTGATAAACTTAAGATTGAGCCACTGTAGTCACTTGGACTATTTTAACGATGTCTTTAATAACTTTTCGGGGAACAAGTTTCAATCCCTTAGAAGCCTATGGAGGAGTGATCCAGCTCTCAGATTTCATCAAAAATATCTTAATTTGTGATCCGAAGATGAACGAAGGTCTTACGGGGTTGAACAAAATGAGGAAGAGTAATTACTGACAGAATTTTCATTTTTGGGTGAACTATCCCTTTAAGTGTCTTTAACTACTATGTACTAACATTGACATTAATAATTTGATACAATGGATTTATTGTGTACATACATGTTTTTACATTGTACTTATATTTTTAAAATACCTGTATGTAATAACAACTGTAATTAATTTATGTAATTACATTTGTAACTACACTGTTGACCTTCCCTTACACCTTAACCCAACCTTAAACCTACTCATATTACCACACCTGTCCCTAACCTTACC